>CAJQZJ010023783.1:0-56989 GCA_907164525.1 Lophiomys imhausi | reverse complement strand
TGGAGATTCTTCGATGCTCATCTTCTACTTGGAGGAGAATAGGGGGTACTGTCAGGAGTTGATATGTCTTGATATAAAAAAATCTAAAGTTACGAAAACACCTTTGAATGCCATATTCTGCAGATCTCTTGAGGTTTTTGAAGAGGCCCTATCTATCTCTTATATTAGGGTAAGCAGATGTTGCTTGTCTCTTGCCGGTTTATTTCTGATTAGCTTAGAAAGTAACTATAATAGGCTGTCATAGTACCTAACTGAATGACTGGCTTGCATAACCATTAGTTTGTATTTCTTAATTACCCTAAACAGTTTATGACAATTAGTAGTAAAGGGCCGAAACATCACATTTCATTTTTTTTTCTTTACCTCCTAACCCTTCCATCCCATTTCTCTGGGGTGGGGTGTCCTTATATAACAGTCCCTCATCTCAATTGAGAAGTCGTATGAGGGCCAAGAGCCTCTTCATTCATTGGGGATCTACGAAGCAGTACCATCAGTGAAAAGTGTCTCGTTGCCCGGGAGAGAGAACTACTAAACAAACAAACCAATAAGCATACAATAGATAAAAAAGACTAAAAAATAGAAAACAAAATATAACTAAAAAAAAGTCTATGTTCCTGTTCCCTTTGGTGCATTGCTTGTAGTATAGTTATCCTGTAATATACGGTTAGTGTACTATATAGTTATCCTGTACTATATAAATCAGTCTGGTGATATCTTAGAAAACTTGGAATAGCTCTACTTCAAGACCCAGCCATACCACTTCTGGGTATACACCCAAATGGTTCATCACCAAATGACAAGGAAGTTTCCTCATCTATGTTCATAACAGCCTTATTGTAATAGCTAGAAACTGGAAACAATCCAGATGTCCCTTAACCAAGGAATGGATTAAAAAAAAAAACTGTGGTATATCTACACAATGGAATACTACTCAGCCACCAGAAATAATGAAATCATGCAATTTGCAGCCAAATGGATGGAACTAGAGAAACTCTTCCTGAGTGAGCTAACCCAGACTCAAAAGGATGAACATGGCATCTATTCACTTATAATCGGATTTTAGCCATACAGTACAGGACACTACTATTTTCTATGTTTATTAAAATATAATCTTAAAAAAAAGCTTGAATGGAGATATGCTCCATAGATAATTTTGTTCCTTTTAGAAGCCATGAGTGATTAAAAATATCCCAGTTTCAGGTATTGTCAATCTATACACAAGTTGATGGACAATCTATACACAAGGAAGCCCTAGAGACCTAGAGACCAGAACAATACAGGTTACAGTCATTGGTGTTGGTTGTCCATCAGAAGTTGATTGTAAAACAGTATTGCTGAAGACATGGTACACTTCAGTAGAAGATAAGAGAAACCAAACTGGAACTGAGTGAGAGTGGAAGCTTCCTTTCTACCAGCTAGGCTTCATGGTGCTATTTAGCTTTGTAGGCTATTTAGAGTATATATTTCATCATGATTTATTTAACTTTGGTAGGTCACATATATCACAAAACCAGTCCATTTCTTTCAAGTTTTCCAGTTTGGTTGAACATAGAATTTTTTAAAGCTATGTCCTTCTAAATATCTAAATTTCTTCTGTGTCTATTTTAATATCTCCCTTTTAATTTGGGTCGTTCTTAAAGTTAGTTTAGCTACAGGTTTGTCAGTCTTGTTGAATTAAAAGAAAGAAACCATCTTCATTTCATTGATTCCTCATATTGATTTTTGTTCATTTGTTTTTATATTTCATCAATTTTATTGCTTCATATTCTATTTGCTTCCTTGATTGAAGCCCTCTTTAAAGCCTATTTTATGTAATAGGAATTTAGTCATTGTAGTTTATTATGGTTGCTGTTTTCCTGACAAACTTACTTTTATAATTTTCTTTCTATTTTTCTTGAATTAATTTTGTTTACTTTATGTCCCTATCAGAGATTTCCCCCCATTCTCTCCTTCCAGTCCCTCCCTCTCCATTCCCTCCCACAATATTCCTTCTCTTTCTCCATGATACCTGCTCCCTTTCTCCTATGAGAAGAGAAGAACTCCCATGGATATCCACATGCCTTGGCATATCAAGTTGTAGAAGGACTGGGTGAATCTTTTTCTATTGTGGCTAGACAAGGCCATCTACTTAGGGAAAATGATACAAAGGCCACCAGCAAAGTCAGAGACAGCCCCGGCTCCTGCTGTTAGAGGTCCCACGTGAGGACCAGTCTGTACATTTGTTAGTTATGTGTAGGGGACATAGGTCCAGACCACACACAATTTCTGATTGGAGTTTTGGTCTCTGTGAACCCCTATGGGTCTAAGTTAGTTGATTCTGTAGGTTTTATTGTGGTGTCCTTCTATACTTTACTTACATACCTCTTTTTTCTATTTTTGTATTTGAATCTGATATGTATGTAATAAAGAAGGCAAAGAGTTGTCTTTTTCTAGTATATTAGTGACATGGTTTCTATAAGACTGCTTAAATTCTTCAATTAGTTTTATTATTGATGTGGATGGATTTTGTTATATATAAAATTAACTTATTTTAAAGTTTTCAATTTTATTTCTGATTTAGTGTCTTTTTTAATCTCTGAATATTTCTTATTATAAAATATAATTTGTAATAAATTAAAGTACACATTTATATGTATATATATTGTGTTCATACATATAAATACACATTTCTTTTTTAAAAACTTAGTGATTATTCTATATCATAGTTTTTAAGAATATATTTCAGATTTTCATTTTAATGTAATGAATGATGGAGACCTTGTCTACTGCAAAATTTCAGTTTGTTTCTTTATATTATTTTAATGAATTAATTGGTATCTTCCATTTAATGAGGCTTATTGTCATACCTTTCTTTAAGTTGTTAAACATTTTTATGGTTCCTTTAGCTCATTGAATATATTTATATTAGCAGCTTTCAAGTCCCACTTTCCTTCAATGGCAGGATCTACTTCTTTCATATATATTATGCTTCATGTTTTCACATATTTTGTAATTTGTGAATTAATAGTGAACTTTGGTGTTGAATGACATGGGATGCTGCATTGTAAAAGTAACTTTTATTCACCTGATATAATTTTCTCTCTTGGAGGCTTATTGCTTCTGCTAACCTAGGCTTAGTCCTGGAAGCTTTGACCTCCCTATTATCTAATCTATGACTAGAATGTTTTCAGCCTCTGATAGTTGCTGCTGAATAAATTTACCCATTTTAGTTCTTTCTGAACTCTGGCTGGCTGGTTCAATTCAACTGTTTTGGCTCCAACTCCTCTCCAAACTGTTTACTTCAAACTGGCTTCTCTCAGCTTCTGATTGAACTGCTCGCCTTGGCCTCAAACCAACTCCAGAAATCTGTTCTAATCTTTTGCCTCCTTCTCATTCCTTGGCTAATCTGTCTTCACCAATGTCTAGCTTGTTCTCTCTTCAACCTGTCTCTCTATAAATCTGTTTCAGTAAAACTGTTCCCCCTCTCTTTCTCCCTCTCTCAAGTCACCTCTCTGTTCTCATGAGAGTTGAGTGTATTCTATCTCTGACTCATTCTCTCAAATATTTCTCTGATATGTCACTTTGTCTGCTCCTCAATTAGAAGTTACTTTCAAACATGGATGCCTCCTATAAATTAACCTTACTTCCATTGTTTGGGATTATAGGTGTTTAGTAAAGGTATGTCCACATTCCAAAGGATTACACAGACCTAGAAGGTCTTTGGATGTGATCTCTTGCCGGAGCAGCTGGATTAAAATTCCTCTACACCACTTATACCCAACAACTCAGCAATATGTAAGAATACATAATCTCTAGATATGAATCTATACACCATTTGTGCATGTTGTTTATTTGTTTATTAGTTATTAATATTCTTTTTAAAATTTTAGTTACTTGTCCGAAATAGTAAGTAGAATTTATTTCACAAGCATCCACAATCTATAAAATTATTGAAAGAACTGTATCCTAAAAACTAGTCACTGTGACAGCCAAAGATGACTAATTTTAATCAATTTCTCTCCCTTTTTTATTTTTTCTTGATCTCTCTATCAGACTGGTTTGTCTTTATTATATCATGCTCATTGCATTATAGCAGTTTTTTTTTATTTTTACATCGTTATGGGATACAAATGTCCCAAAGTTGCACTCCCTTTAAAAATACAATTTATTTTCAAAATGTGTGTATGTGTATGTGAACTACACTTAAAAATAAGTATATAGGTTCAGTTGCCCTTTAAGGCTAGAAAAAGGTATTGTATATTCTAGATCTAGAGTCATAGGCAATTGTAAGTGGTTCAATATGCATTCTGAAAACCTAATGTAGGTCTTGTGCAAGATCAGTAGGCTTTCTTAACTGCTGAGGCATCTCTCCTTGCCCCAATTTGTTGTGTCCCATTTTAGGGATAGGGTGTTTCTAGTATTGTTTTTCTTGGGTTTTGGTTTTTATTTGTTTTGCTTTGCTTTTCAGTTTTATTCTTTCTTACTAATCTTTATTTTCATTACTAGTAAGACTCCATTGCTACATTTGCAATCCTTGATCCATGATATTTCCTGCTTCAAATAAAATTGTTCTGCATAGGAAAAACTGTAGTCCATTTTGTTGTTGTTGTTGTTGTTGTTGTTGTAGTGGTGAACTCCCTCTACTATGGAATACTGCAGTATAGATGGGAACAAAGGCAATATTTGATTCCTCTAGAGTGTATTCCAAATATATTAGCTGTGATATTAAAGCCTTGTTTTCTTTCTGTACCGTTTTAATCATAGAATATCTACTTATGATCAAGCTACAGGATAGTCTAAGTCCCATTGTTTTCAGTCTCCCTCTCATTGTTAGCCTTCTACTTTTCAAGAAGGGGAGAGTAAGGGGACATGAGCAATCATCTTCTAGATCCCAATTCCGTAATACTTTCGTTTTTAAGATTTTCAAATTATAAAGTACTCTAATTCTGGAATCTAATAAAAGAAAGACTCTCATAACAAATTTTAGATTTTGATAATATTAAAATATACCTAAATCAAATGAATAATAAGTTATGAATTATTGAATTTCTCCTATAAAAATAGAACTGCATGTACTTACTGCATTTATAACAAGCATATTTTTGTCTAAACATAATTTTGAATTTAGATCTCTGTCACACATTCTTCATTACACTGATATATTTGTATCTGTTTACGATGGATATTGCTACTTAGAATTCTCTCACTAGTTTTCACGCTCTTGTTTCCTTAAATCCAGATGTGTTTGTCCTGTGAGGATATATGAGTATAAGAGAAAGGACTGGACTTGGCCAAAGCTCTGTAAGGTAAGCCAGTCCTTATTGCTTGTGTTCTGATTCCATGTCTGTTATTTCTGTAGCTTTTCCTAGTTACTGCTCTCCACAGACATTACTGTAATGGGGTATGTAATAGGATGGAATCCCTTCTGGATAGCCTCCAATGGAAATCTACTTAACAGCAGAGAGCTAGAGGAAAGCTTGTGTGTATTGGTTCTCAGGTTCTTAAGGATTTATCTTTCTGCTACTACTGTTAGTGTTTTCATTCCAGCTGACCCTTCCAGCCTTCTTAGACAGCTGCCTTCATTCACCTACCCACTGAAGAATCACAGCTGTGCTTTCTTTCAGAATCCCTAAAGCTCCCAAACCAAAATTCATTTGAATGAGCTTCTATCACTCTATATACATAAACACCAGAAGCTATTCCTGGGGTATGAATGAAATTGTTCTTTGTTGCTATGACAAGTTCACAGACAGCCAAAATTTCTCTATTTCACTTAGAAACAGTGACAGGAAGTTACTAACATCTATATAAGTACTGAAAATTAATTGATTTCATGTTACATGCTCTTGAGGTACTCAGGCCTCCAGCCAACTTAATTCCCTTTGTCCCTCTTCAATCTCAGTGCCTTAGACATTTTGCCAAAACCACTTGCTCAGCTGTAAGACCTCATGCTGTGACAAAGATAATTAACTGTATAAATTACAAGTGGAATTTTAAACAGGCATAATGAAAACTAAATAACCCTACAATCAAAGGGAATATTTCATACCTACCTTGCCAATGTGTTATGAATGTGCTAATGAATGAGGCATATTCCTTAGAAAGAAGAATCCTTAAGTCTATATTAGTGTATTATTTATATATTTATTTATTGAACTCAAAAGGGATACTTCCTATTCAAACAATTATCAGAAGAAAATATGAGGTCAGTAAACAATGAACCTTTCCAAACTTGCATTTTTTCTTTTTCTTTTTTTTTTTTTTGTTGCTTCCCTAATTTCTTTTTTTTAAATATGCATTTAATACTTCAGGTTACATCTTCATCACAGTGCCCTCTTTTCCACCCCTCCCAGTTCTGCCCTCCCACCCTTTCCCCCCATCCCTTCCATCCCACTCCTCTGGATTGGAGTGTCCCTACATAACAGTCCCCCATCCCAGTTCAGCAGTCATATGAGGGCCAAGAGCCTCCTCATACACTGGGGGCCTACAAGACAGTACCAATAGGGCAAAGTGTCTCATTAATAGGAAACAAAGTCTATGTTCCCAACTTAGATCTTAATAAAACACACATTCCCACCAGCAGTGAAGGAATGTTCCCCTTTTTCGACATCATCACCTGCATGAGCTGTCATTTGGGTTTTTGATCTTAGCCATTCTGACAGGTGTAGGATAGAATTTCAAAGTTGTTTTGATTTTCATTTCCCTGATGGCTAAGAATGTTGGATATTTCTTTAAGTGTTTCTCGGCCATTTAATATTTCTTTGTTGAGGATTCTCTCTTTAGATCTGTACCCCATTTTTAATTGGATTGCTTAGTTGTTGATGTCAAGTTTCTTGAGTTCTTTATATATTTTGGATAATAGCCCTGTTAGATGTGGGCCAATTTCCTTTATGGACATTGATGCAAAAGTACTCAATAAAATACTCACAAGTTGAATGAAAAAGATCATCCACCATGATCAAGTAGACGTCATATCAGATATCCATGCATAGCTCAATAAACAAGAATCTGTCAATGTAATCCACCACATACACAAACTAAAGAAAAAATACACAACTATCTCATTAGATGTTGAAAAGGCCTTCAATAAAATGCAGCACCCCTTCATGATAAAGATCTTGCAGAGATCAGAGACACAAGAGACACAGCTAAACATAATAAAAGTAATTTACAGCAAGGCTATAGCCAACACCAAGTTAAATGGACAGAAATTCAAAACAAATCCACTAAAATCAATAACAAGAGAAGACTGTCTTCTCTCTCCATATATGTTCAATATAGTACTTGAAGTTCTAGATAGAGCAATAAGAAAACTAAAGAAGATCAAGGAGACATAAATTGCAAAGGAAGAAATCAAAGTATCACTATTCACAGATGACATAATAGTATACATAAGTGAACCCAAAAATTCTTCCAAGATGGATTTTATAATTTAGTCATTTACTATTGACTGAAAAGAATAATCCATTCTTCAGTAGAATATAAAGTAAGGACAACCCTTAGCCTGATTACTGAAGATTTCACTAGTGGTTCCCTAAGAGAATGCATTGTTATGGCAACTATATTTTTGAGGATAAAGTTTCAGACATTTGGCTAGTCGTGGGAAATGCCACAAAGAATACTGAGTTGACAATCATAAAGTAGAATTGGCATTCTATACAAGATTTTTTAAATTAAGAATTGTTAAGAAATAAGAGTTGAAGGTATTATAGAGTCCAGTTTCTCAGAAGGAAAAATGTATTCACCAAAGGAATAGCCCCATAGTCTTCATTGTTGATAATCATTAAACTAGTTTTAAGTATCATAAAATCCCAATTATAACAATGCTATGGTTTGCATAAGTATCTCCCCAGAGAGTACCACTTTGTTTACATTCATTTTCCCATCATCTTTCCTTGTTACCCTTCTGCTTTTCTTTCCTAAAATATCACCCTTCTGTATCAACCTATTTAATATACAAATACACATACATATCAATTTTCACATTTGCAGAAACTCTAGAACAGTATACTTTCAAGTTTTCCTCCTGTCTTTTGTTTAATTTTCTCTTATATTTTATTTTGCATACATTAAAAGTTCAGAATACTGAATCAATCTCCATTTTTACTCATACTTTTGTATTATATATATAATATATGTATCATATGCTTTTTACTTGATATATATTCTACATATCAGTGAAACACTTATTGTTCTTTTTTCTTCCTGCTCAGTTTCCTCTGTTGTAACTCCCTCTGTTTAGATGCTTTTCTCTCCTAAAGAGTCCCCTTTATATGTCTGTATCATCTACCTATCTATCTCTCTATCTATCTATTACCTATATTTATCTATATAGATATATTTAAATCAGATTCCATAGATGAAATAAAACATGAAATACTTGTCATTCTGAGTTTAGCTTATTTTAGTCTATTATAATGATCTCAGTTCAATTTTTTTCCTTCAAATAATACAATTTCATTTTCTATATTACTGAAAAATATCCATTATGTACACAGACCACAATTGCTTTATCCATTCATCTACTGAAGGACATGTAGGCTGGTTCAATATCTTTACTACTATAATAATGATGTGAGAGACATGAATGTGCAAGTATCTTTGTGATATGTTGACTCAGTTTCCTTTGTGTATATACCCAAAAGTGCTCCAACTGGATCATCTGGTACTATGATATTAATACTGATTCATATATTTGCTGGGGTATTTGAGATTCTTTGAACAATGTAGAACTGCTCCATGTTCTCTTAATCATTTCCTGCATTTGTTGTCATTTTTTGATAGATGCTATTCTTACTGGCCTGAGACAGAATGATGATATAGCCAAATTTACATTCCCCAATGGTTAAGATTTTTTCATAGTTTATTGAACATTTTTATTTCTTCTGTACCAATTAAAATTATTAGACTGAATAAAAATTGTCTCTGACATTTTTGTTGTCTTTATGAACCCAGAATTAAAAACAAAGAATGACAAAGTTAAAAAGTCAAACAATAGAAAGAGATTTACCATGATGTGATCTATTCCTGGGTAGTAGTTTTATTAATACTAAAATTTGTAAACCTCAAAACAATTGTTATTTTCAAGAATAAGGAGAAAGTATACCCAAACATCCCAGGAGTAGTATATATGTCTAACCAATGTAGCAAATTGCAGTAGCAACAGTTGACATCACTTAGATTCTTGCTACAGGGAACACAGTTGATTTGAGTGTCTGTTGCTGTCCCTTTTGATTTACAGTGCTGTTCCTATTATGATTTATTTTTTGTATGAAGAAGGGCTTCTGATTTTTTTTTTAATTAACTTTGTATCCAGCCACCTTGGTGAAGGTGTTAATCAGCTGTAATAATTCTCTGGTGGAATTTTTGGGGTTGCTTATGTATACTATCATATCGTTTGCAAATAGGGATAATTTGACTTCATCATTTCCAATTTGTATCCCCTTGATCTCCTTTAGTTGTCTTATTGCTCTAGCAAAAACTTCAAGTACTAAATTGAAGAGATATGATGGAAGTGGTCATCCTTGTCTTGTCCCTGAGTTTAGAGGAAATGTTTCAAGTTTTTCTCCATTTAATTTGATGTTGGCTACTGGATTGCTGAATATTGTCTTTATTATTTCTAGGTATGATCCTTGTATGCCCGTTCTCTCCAGAACTTTTAGCATGAAAGGGCGTTGGATTTTCTCAAATGCTTTTTCCGCATCCAGCAAGATTATCATGTGTGTTTTTTTTTCTTTCATCTTGTTTATATGGTGAATTACGTTGATGGATTTTCCTATATTGAACCATCTCTCCATTCCTGGGATGAATCCTACTTGATCATGGTGTATGATACTTTTGATGTGTTCTTTGATACGGTTTGCTAGTATTTTATTAAGTATTTTTGCATCTATGTTCATGAGGGAGATTGGTCTGAAGTTCTCTTTTTTTTGTTGGGTCTTTGTGTGGTTTAGGAATCAGGGTAACTGTGGTCTCATAGAATGAGTTTGGCAGTGTTCTATCTGATTCTATTTTGTGAAATAGTTTGACGAGTATTTGTATTAGCTCTTCTTTGAAGGTCTGACAGAATTCTGTGCTGAAACCATCTGGCCCTGAGCTTTTTTTGATTGGGAGATTTTTAACGACTGTTACTATTTCCCTAGGGGTTATAGAGCTGTTTAATCTGTTAATCTGATCTTGATTTAGCTTTGGTAGGTGGAATCTATCAAGAAAATTTTCCATTTCACTTAAGTTTTCATATTAGGTGGAGTATAGATTTTTAAAGTAGGACCTAAATATTCTCTGGATTTCCTCAATGTCTGTTGTTATTTCTCCCTTTTCATTTCTGATTTTGTTGATTTGGGTTTTTTCCCTCTGTCTTTTAGTTAATTTGGCTAAGGATTTGTCTATTTTGTTGATTTTCTCGAAGAACCAGCACTTGGTTTCATTGATTCTTTGTATCATTCTTTTTTTTTTTTTTTTTCTAAGTTGTCGACTTCAGCCCTAAGTTTGATGATTTCCTGCCTTCTCCTCCTCTTGGGAGTGTTTGCTTCTTTTTCTCCAATTCATCCAGGTTGGCTCTTAATTCGCTAATATGTGCTGTCACAATTTTCTTTTTGAAGGAACTTAGTGCTATGAACTTTCCTTGTACTACAGCTTTCATTGTGTCCCATAGGTTTGGGTATGTTGTGCCTTCATTTCCCTTGGTTTTTAAGAAGTCTTTGATTTTCTTCTTTATTTCTTCCCTGACCCAGTAGTCATCTAGTAAACAGTTGTTCAATTTCCATGTGTGTGTTAGATTTCTGTTGATTCTGTTGCTGTTGAAGTCCAGCTTTATTCTATGGTGGTCTGTTAAGATTCAAGGGGTTATTTCAATTTACTTGTATCTGTTGAGGCTATCTTTGTGTTCGACTATATGCTCGATTTTGGAGAAGGTTCCGTGTGGTGCTGAGAAGAAAGTGTATTCTTTTGTGATTGGGTGAAACGTTTTGTAGATATCTGTTAGGTCGATTTGGTTCAAGAGCTCTGTTAGACTCATTATTTCTCTGTTTGGTTTTTATCTTGATGATCTATCCATTGTTTTGAGAGGGGTGTTGAAGTCTCCCACTACTAATGTGTGGGGATCGATGTGCGATTTAAGTTTTAGGAGAGTTTCTTTTACAAATGTAGGTGCCTTTGTATTTGGGGCATAGATGTTCAATATTGAGATGTCCTCTTGATGAATATTTCCTTTAACGAGTATGTAATGCCCTTCTCTGTCTTTTTTTATTAACTTCAGTTGCAAGTCTATTTTGCTTGATATTAGGATGGTTACTCCAGCCTGCTTCCTGGGTCCATTTGCTTGGAAAACCTTTTCCCAGACCTTTACTCTAAGATAGTGTCTATCTTTGTTAGTAAGATGTGTTTCTTGTAAGCAGCAAAATGGTGGGTCTTTTTACAGATCCAATCTGCATGCCTGTGTCTTTTTACTGGGGAGTTGAGTCCATTGATGTTTATGGATATTAGTGACCAGAGGTTGTTATTTCCCATTATTTTGGTATAGGTGGTGGTCCTGTTTCTTTTGGTTTAGTTTCCATGGAGTTTTCTGTTTCCTCTGTTTTCTTGGGTGTAGTTATCTTCTCTGGGTTGGAATTTTCCTTCTAGGATCTTCTGTAGGGCTGGATTTGTGGGTAGATATTGTTTAAATTTGATTTTGTCATGGAATATCTTGTTTTCTCCATCTATGTTGATAGAGACTTTTACTGGGTATAGTAGTCTGGCTGGGCACCTATGTTTTCTCAGGGCTTGGAGGACATCTGTCCAGGCCCTTCTAGCTTTTAGAGTTTCTGAGAAGTCAGGTGTAATTCTGATGGGTCTGCCATTATACGTTACTTGACCTTTTTCTCTTATGCCTTTTAATATTCTTTCTTCTGTACATTTGGAGTTCAATTATTATGTGACGAGAGGAGTTTCTTTTCTTATCTAATCTGTTTGGTGTTCTGTAAGCCTCTTGGAATTTTATTGGCATCTCTTTCTTTAGGTTTGGGAAGTTTTCTTCTAGGATTTTGTTGAAGATGTTTCCTGGACTTTGGAGTTGGGTCTTCTCTTTCTTCTATGCCTGTGATTCTTGGGTTTTGTCTTTTCATTGAGTCCTTGATTTCTTGGATGTTATGGGTGAGGACTTTTTTAGCTTTCTCATTTTCTTTGGATGTTGTACTGATTTCTTCCATTGAATCTTCCATGCCTGAGATTCTGTCTTCCATCTCTTGTATCCTATTTTTGATACTCATGTCTGTAGTTCCTGTTCTCTTCCCTTGATTCTCCATTTCCACTCTTAACTCTGACTGTGTTTTCTTTATTCTTCCATTTCCAGTTTCATGCCTTGAAAGATTTCATTTGTTTTGTATATTTCCTGCTCCAATTTGCTTGTCTTTGCCTGGAAATCTCTCATCTCTTTTAAATCTTTCATTGCCTGTCTCTTTCCTGTTCAATTTGAGCCACTTTGGCTTGGAGCTCTCTAATGGTATTATCTGTTGTTTTCGCTTGTAAAATTGTGGAGTATTTGAATTCCTTCATAGATTTAAATTCCTCTAGAAAGTACTCTATCCTTTTCCAGACTGTAGAGTTGTGGTCATTTTCATGTGTTTCAGCTGTGGTGAAGTGGTCAGTGCTTGCTGTACTAGCATCGCTGCATTTTTTGGGGTCATAATTCCCTGCTTTTATTGATTCTGCTTTTTCACTGTTCTTTTGCCATTTGGTTACTCTCAGCTGTTTGTTCCTGTTGTCTTCTGGGCTTGGAGTCAAAGAGGACGCTTTGGTGTAGCATTCGTATTTCTTGGTGATCTGTCGCCTTCCACTGGCTGGATGGGTCCTTGTGTGGAGGTTCTCAGTGTGACTCCGAGAGCTCACCCCTTCCTGTTTTGTCCCAATTGGGGACTCAGGTGAGGGGTTATGATGGTGATGTGTTCCTGTAGGTTCCTTAGATCCAACTGGTCTTCATATAGATGACAGTACATGTTGGCAGGCCTCAGGTTGTTGGGTGGGATAACCCCACCTGCAGCTTAGGTGTCAGACTGTGTTTGTGGTCTTCCCCGGCTGCTCACAGGGGGTTCTCAGGGTCAATGTGCATCTACTAGCCAGAAGCACTGTGAGCTGGTGCAGCCTATTCCCTGGCATTGAAGAATGGCCCGGGATTGTTTCAGTGCTCACAAGTCAGAGCTCTCTATGTTGCACACTGATTGTTCAGCTTGCAGTGGCTCTGGTGGTATGGTCCTGTGTTTCCAGGCACAGATTCTGTGGACTCTGGAGGTCCCAAGTTTGGGGGCTGAGACCGCCCTTTGGAGTCTTGAATGGACCAGACACACCCTTAAGGTGAGTCACTCAGCAATGTCTCTCAGGTCAAAACTTCACTGATCCAGGGGTGGAGCTATATATGCTTAAGCTCTGGTTTCCCACCAGAAGGGCCAGCACTAGCAAAAGGGACTAATAATAATAACCCCACAATTGGTCCAGGGCTTGGACCCTGTGGAGGACAAATCTGCCTTCCAACCCTACCACCTTTTCTGCCACTCTCACAGCTCCGCCTATGTGTGTATGGAGCTGGCTTTGGATACTGGCAAATGGGGCCACTGTCTTCCAAGTTCCAGTACACAGCAGTTGAGCTGTCGCATAACCTGCAGCCGGAAGAGTATCCTGCTGCTCAGTCCAGCTGCAGAGTTTTTTTCCAATGACTGTAAATCCAATAGAGGGGCCTGTATGTATGTCCAACACCCCTCTGGGGGAGCACAAACATGCCTGCACTTTCCAAAATGCAGCTGTGGACCCGCTGACCACTGGGCTGACGTGTTTTGTAACTGTCTGCTGCTGCGCTCCCCACCGCTGTGGCACGCTGCTAAGAGTGTATGGCACTCCCATGGGTCCGCAACCTTTCGCTAAATAGCTAGAACACCTGTGTCTGATCTGGGGGCCCAGTATGCTAGTGAGTAACCCTGTGTGGGGTTCAAATCTGCCCTCTGGGTATTAGAGTGTATCTTACCCGGCATCTCTCCTGGTGGGGGGTTCCCGATTACCGGATTCAGCGGCTTCTGTGCGTGTCTGAGAGAGGGGAGGAGAGTTCTTCCCAGGGACTTTTAATGGTCCCTGGGTAGCTAGGTGAAACCCAGGAGGATGGAGTCACTCAGATTATTGCACAGTGTCTTATAACTCTGTGGCTTTATGGCTGTTTTCCCAAGTTCAAAATGTGTCCGCACGGGCCGCCACCATATTGGATCCCCCCGAGTCATGATAAGTTTTCTAAAGGAAGTGGTAAGCTATGTCCAGCAGCATTTCAGTTACATGAAGACAGTGAGGAATAATATCTTTTAGACAAACTGGACTTATATAAAATCTTCATGAAGAGAAAATATAAAGTTTTAATGGATATCAGCATCATTACTTTTGTTGATTTCTGGGAGGCTGAGCCTTGATTGTGTTTCTTTGTAAATAAAGAACTTCAACCTGGGCCTGGAAAGAAGGCCCAGGAGTTTAAAGCACTTGTTGCTCTTTCAGAGGACTCAGGTTCAGTCCCTAGCATCTACGTGGCTGCTGGCAACTGCCAGAAGCTTCAGTTCCTGCCATGTGACTCTACATGCTAAGACATCTCCCTGGAACAAAGCTCAAGCTTTCATTTAACTAATTTTTTATGATGCAAAATTCCTGAAACTACTTGCTTTAACTTGAGCCTATTTGAACATCATTTTATTCACTAGCATTGGTACTTTAATTTTTCTCCAATCATTAGAAATTTCTATACAAATGGATACTCTTCTCTATTGGGGTAACATGAAAGATGCTTGTATTTTGTTGGCAACCACATTTTTCATTTTCTGTAGACACATTGCATAGCCAAGTTCCCCATCTTAAAACTATTGCAGGTTTCCACTCTAAAGTCGTAAGTAATATCCTTATAGTATGTTTGTTCATTTAGTTCCTCAGTTTTTTCCTATAATCCAGTGTCTCTCAGCTGCACTGGTATCTTTCTCACCAACATTTCGGAAATTCAATGTTAGCAAAGCATTCTGTAATCTATCCCTGGGATATTTTAATTCCCCCTTTTGTTCAATAAGCATCACTTTTAAGCTACAATTATCTCTTTCTATAATTGCTTGGCCTGTAGGATTGTGTGGTATACCAGTGATGTGTTTTATATTATAATATTAAAAGAATTGCTTCATTTTATTTGATACATATGCAGGAGCATTATCAGTCTTAATTTGTGCAAGTATACCCATAAGTGCTATTATTTCTAATAAATGTGCAATAACAATCAGTTTTTAACATGATGTTTCTCATGAAATTTTGAGGTTTTCAACACATTTCCTAGTAGTAATTGGTCAGTCTCATTTCTTTGTGCCAATGGACCTGACAAACCTGAATGAGACTGAATATGCGAAATATATAATGGATTATTTCTACTTCTGATGACCTCTTGCAATTGTATAAATGATGAAGTTACTTCTGAGTTATCAGGAATAAATTCACTTCTCCCAACACATTCATTATTTCCGTTTTTACCATGATACAAGGTAAAAGACATAAAAATTTCTTTGTCTCCTTGCAGAATTTTCTAGGGAACAGTCATTCAGTGTATTGTGTGTTATGAACCAATATAGCAACAGTTTGAAGAAATTGATACCTAAAATTTCATAAAAAGACAAAAATACAAATGATTTTACAAATCCAGAAAATAGTTCTACCCATAGACTTGAATAAATTTTACTATAGAGGGTTAGAATTAAGTTATTCACCCCTCTCTTTACAAATATTTCAAATCAGTAATTTTATAGTGTCTTAAATGCAAGAATAGTTAACTGAATATATAATAAAACTATATATATATGACATAATTTTGAATGTGATCAATCAGCAATAATAAAAAATAGAGTTCCAAAATAAACTAAAACACTGTTTTACAAAAGTCAGAGAGATATGTCTGGGTACAAGACATAGGGTTGTTATTGGAATTTTTGGCCTCTTTATTTCATTCTAGTCTACATTCTGACAACATGAGCATTATATGGTTATGTACTTATGAAATACATATATTTTCATATATGTACAGTGGTTGCTGTGAATTCTTTGTCATTCTCCCTTTGGTGACTTGAATGTCATGTATGTATTTGTTGCATAGTCTTTCTCATCCTTATTTGTATATTTCCAAGGTTAGCTAAACTCTCTAGTCCATACTTTTAAAAGATTTTATTTCTTAAAGTATAGCCTACTTTATATTTATTTCTTAAATGTTTGATGCTGAAGTTTCATATTGATAAGAGAATTTACTTTGAATGAGATAATTCATATCAGTTCTGATACAAATTGAAAATAAAATCCCTCATTGCAGAGAAATTATATTTCATTTCACATTTTCCACCCTGACTACAAAATTGTAGTGGTTTCACTTTTATCTTTTTTGTACTGAGTATATATAAGCCACATAAGCTTGGCATAGAATGATTTATGAAGCAAGAATGGTTAATAGTGTCTCTGCTCTGAAATCCATCTAATTGACCTTATTTTGCTCCAGAGTTACCTTAGAGATAAAATGCAGAATCATTTCTTAAGTAATGATCATTCTGAGGTTTTATAAAATTTATATTCTCTTTTAAATTATTTCTTGGGATTTTAAAACATGAGTAGTCTTTTACAATACTTCCATCATTCTTTCCCCTTTCCATCTCCTCCTGTGTCCCTTCTTCACTCTCTCTCTCAATTCCAGGACCTCTTCTTCCATAACTGTTACCATAATACACACACTCTATGACACACACACATATCTGAAACACATGTTGAGTCCATTTTATGTTGTGTCTATGTGCATGTGTTTATGGGTGACCAGTAGATGAATAAATTATCAGGGCACCTTTTTCTGGAGTAGACTTGTTCTCCTTCTAATAGCAGCCATTGATAAGCTGTAGCTCTTCATCTAAGCATGGAATCTCTTGAAATTTCCCTATCTGTGATAGCACCTTAACTGGTGTCATTTTTCAAGTCTTGTTTAGGTAATTATATTGTTGAGAATTCATGTGTGCAGTGTCCTTGTCATATCTAGAAAACACAGTCTAGCAGCTGGTGTTCAGATCCTCTGACTCTAACAATCTGTCTACCCCCTCTTTCATGACATTCCCTGAACCTTAAGTCTAGGAATTATGTTGGAGGTGTACCAATTTGAGCTGTGTAGTCACTTATTCTCTGCATTTTGAGCAGTTGTGGATCTCTGTAGTAGCCTTTGCCTGCTGCAAACTGCAGCTTCTTTGATGAAGGATGAGAACTGCACTACTCTATGGTAATAAAGATAAGCATTTGGAAAACAGTTAAATGTTCTAATGGTTTAGAAAAATAGAAGTAATTTCTTCTCTAGAGCCCATTCCCTCAGCAGGAAATGTCATTTGGCTAGGTTTATAATACCAGTTATGAATTTCCTCCTTTCAACAGGTCTCAAGTTAAAAGATAAAAGTGCCATTGGGTATATCTTGCTACCCTAGACATTTGATCTGGCTTGTACAAATGGGTAGGACTTTTGATTCCCTTTCTCCCTTTACAGAAATAAACCTAAGGCAATAATATAAATGAGATAAATTATGTAACCAATCAATTTTATTAGGTTATTTTTATAGAATTATTTGAATTTTATTACACTTTTCTATTTACTCAAAATCACCCTTTGGAACATTGTGTGCACATGCATTTTGGAAGTCAAGACACAGTTTTATTCCAAAATGTAAATGTGAATATAAATAAAAACATGGTTTTTATGTTAAAAAAGAAAGTTTTGCGTAATGTAAAATATCACAAAGAAAAAAAATCATTGTACACTTAATAAGACTTCTACACACACACACACATATACACATATATACATATATATAGAGAGAGAGACAAGAAATTCTGCTAATGATTAAATTAATGAAGAAATCTTCATATTTTATACTCACTTCATAGTTTTCCTATAGATGTTCTGTTTCTTTTACCTATTCCTCTCTCAGTATATTATGTGAGAAGTAAATTGAGTTGTTATACAGTTGTTGATGTGAATTATGGTGAGTGAGGTCATATCATAGAACTTCATTATGTAACATTGTCTAATGACAAAATTATACACCTAGGAAAATACAAGCAGTGGCTGTGGGTTTTGGATGGTAAAAAGACCATGTAGTAGCTATAACTATAAAGGAACATTATGACAAAAAAATGTGGTGCTCAGACATTACAAAGTTCTGTAACTAGATATTATTGTCATACTGGATATTATATAAATCTACAATAAGATAAAATGACAGTGACTATCTTCATGTTTTATACAAGTGGTAATTTCTTATTGTTTTTAAAGTTTGCCTTTATACTTTATGTATATGTGTATATGTGCAAGTGTGCACATGTGCCTGCAAAGGCCAGAGGCCCTGCATTGGTTCCCTTGGAACTGAAGTTACAAGAGATTTTTTTTCTTTTATTGAAAATAGTTTTTTTTTCACATAACATATTATGACTACAGGTTCCCCTCCCTTAATACTTCCAAGCCTCCAAGATCCTCATCATCTGCCCCCCATCCACATCTACAACCTTTCTGTCTGTCCTTAGAAAATAAAGTCATCTAAAGAATAATAATAGAAAATAAGATAAGATAAAACAAAACAAAGAAATCACAATAGGATAAAACAAGCAAACAAATAAATGAACAGAAAAAAAAGAGAAAAGAAAAAGCACAAAATCCACATATAGGCACAGTGATGCACATGTTTGCACATGCAAAAATAATATAAAAAAAAGCCAAAACCATAATATTTACACACAGGACCTGCGAGAGGGGAAAAGCCTTCATGAAACACCTCTAAAGATGTTATTGAGTTCATTTTTTGTTGGAAAAATGTTTCATTCTACTTTTGGGCATAGAGTCTGCCCTTAAGATTGGTTTGTAACCCAATCGAGACTCTATTTGAAAAAAACTAGTTATTCCCCTTAGTAGTTATCAATTGGAAGTAGTTTCTAGGTTAGGGATGGAGGATTGTGTCCTCTTTTCTTCTCAGTACTGGGAACTCATCTGGCACAGACACATGCACACCTTCTGCAAGCTGCCGCAGTCTCTGTGAGTTCATAAGTGTAGTGATCCTTTATTTAGGCCTTGTCTTCTTGGTGTCCTTCATCCCCTCTTGCTCTTACATTCTTTTTGCCTCCTCTTCTGCAGAGTTCCTTGAGCCTTGAAGGAGGGGTTTGATAGAGGCATTCCAATTAGGACCAAGTGTTCTAAAGTCTCTACTCTCTTTACATTGTATGGCTATGGGTCCCTAAATTTGTTCCAATCTGCTGTAGGAGGAAGTTTCTCTAGTTGTGCCTGAGTAAGAAACTGGTCTATGAGTATAGCAAAATGTTATTAGGAGTGATTTTATTGCTACTTTGCTGTTGTTGTTTAAAACAATAGTATTTAGTTTCCCTAGGTCCCTGGCTATCTAGTCTCTGGTTCATGTTTGCTCAAGCAATATCAGGTTTGAGTTCTATCTCGCAGAGCAGGCCTTAAGTCAAATCAGGTATTAGTTGGTTACTCCTACAAGATTTGTACCACTATTATACTAGCACATCTTGCAGGTAGATCATAAATGTATATCGAAGGTTTTGCAGTTGAGTTGGTGGTTGCCTTTTCCCTTTGGTAGCATGCATAATACCTTCCAGTACCATGAACACTAGTCGAAAGCTCTAGATAGTCATAAGCTCAACTTCTATGTTTAGTCAGTCATGTAGGTGTTATCTTCAGCAATAGGAGCTTACTGTAAATTGTGGAGAGCAAGCAATATCCTGTACAGTAGCCTGGATTGCTTGGGGATTCCAATGAGGCACCCTTGGCCAACAATTCAATTATTTGTAAATCATTCCTGGTACTGGAAACTTCATTTGGTGATGAAAGATGTCCAGGTGGGGCTCTGTCTCTCCTATTATTTGGGAATTTCATTTAGATCACTCTCATACATGTATATATTTTATGAATTTGTTCTTCCTCATATTCCCTCCTTTATCTCCCTATTTCCTATCTCTATTTGATTCTTACATTTCTTTTTTTTTAAATACTTTATTTTTTTTCTTCAAGTTACATCTCAGTCACAAACCCCTCCCTATTCCCCCTTCCTATCCCGCCCTTCCACCCTCTTCCCCCCAGAAGTTTCCCCTTTCAGTCCAACAGATGGTTCCTTCACTTATAACAGTAACTACTATACAAAACAACAGATATAAATATGCCACATTTATGAGAGTTAAATGGCCCATTTATTCTTACATTTCATTCCCCTGCTTCTGTCCTTCCATGACTATTTTATTACTTCTTCCTAGGGAGAACTATCCCTACCCCATAGTCTCTTACTCTACAGCCTCTACGGTTATATGGACTGTATCCTGTGTATCAAAGACTTAATAGCTAACATCCACATATAAGTGAATACATATCCTATTTGTCTTCCTGAGTCTGAGTTAACTCTATCCACTCACCTGTAGCAATGAACATGGTTGAGAAAATGTCTCTGTAGTAGGATGCAACATCATTTGTGTATAGGCCCAAGAGATATAGCTGGATTTTGAAGTAGATCTATTCCTAGCTTCCTGAGGAACCTTCATACTGCTTTCCATAGTGACTGTACAAATTTGCACTCTTACCAGCAATGGATGACTGTTCCCCCTTACTTCACATAAATAAAATTGAAGCTTCCCAGCAGGGGGCTTAAGACCCAAGCTCCAGTTCTCTGAGTCAGAAATACTTTCAGTTGCTGAAATATATCTCCAGTACCCAATGTCTTGGTACTGCATCATACGAGAGGTACCATTGGAGGAAATTGAGTAAAGGCTACACAGAACCTTGCTGTACTACTATATCATTATTTATCATTGTGGTATTTAATTTATTTACTTCACATCATGATTCCCCTTACTCCTCTCCTCTTAGTCCCTCTCTCTCCTCTCTCCTCTCCCAATCTTGTCCCTTTCTCCTCAGAGAAGGGGAGGCCTCTAAAGGATATGAACCTGCCTGCCTTTCTTGGCATATCAAGTTGCATTAGGACTAAGTGCATTGTCTCCTATTAAGGATAGACAAGGCAACCTAGTTAGGGGAAAGGAATCCAAAGTCAGGTAACAGAATCAGAGATAGCCCCTGTTACAGTTATGAGGAGTCCTACATGAAGACTAAGCTACACATCCAAGACTCCTAGCAATAGAAGGAAAGAGAAGCCGAAAAGGCCACCCCCTATAACCAAGAAAGACTTCCAATGGTCCAATGGAGGGATGGGGACACCAACACATCCACAAAACCTTTGACTCACAATTTGTCCTGCCTACAAGATATGTAGGGATAAAGATGGAACAGAAATTGATTAAATGGCAAAGCAATGACTAGGCCTCCTACTGTATTTTTTTCTATTTTTGACATGTTGTAATTTATAAGTAAACATCCACTGTGATAGCATAACACTCTTCACAAGGACCCTATGAAATCATGGGTGCAGTTCATAAGTTACATACGAGAACAATAAGGATCAAACTTCTTTTCATTTTCCATATTTTAACTAAATATATCTGACTATAAATAAATCTATAACGATTTTGAAATTTAAAGTTAAAATATTGGTTAGAAACAGAGTAATTTTTACAGCACACTCCATTTCTATATCATGACTAAATATTAAGACTGTCATTATACATCTATTTCCCCATCCACACTACTGCTGCAACTGTCATCATTTCTTTCCTTAATTGTTGTCATAAGTTTCTCCTTAGGAGCTTAGCTCATATTTAAATCCATTTTCAGACCAATTTATATTTTCTTAAAGTGACATTCCAATCTATGCATATCATCATGGCATACTCACTTTCTTGTAAAAAAAAATTCCTCATTGTCTGGAAAATTGAGGTCAGTTCCTTAACATGACATTCAAAGCACATCACAGCTTCCATTAACCCCAAATTCCCAATACACTGCAGCAGGTAGAGATTATTGATAAATACCATACCAGGAAAATCAGTCTTTCATATTCACAGCCTGCATATTTGTTCATATTGTCTCCTTTATCTAGACTTTCTTCTTTTTATTCTTCTAGACACGTTGAAGTCCACTCAGACTTTTCCTCCTAACTCAAATATGTTCTTTTCCATAATTATTTTCTTGGATATTTGATTCTTTTCTGTTAATAAATTTGCACTCATTTATATACTTCTCATTTCTTTATTTGTTGGTTCAATGTCTGCAAATTCAAACAACTGTGGAGCCCAAATATTTGTATATGTACTGAACATATACAGATAGTTTTTCTTGTCATTATTCTATATTATAGAACAAAATTACTTATATAACATTTATATTTATATAGCATATGAAATCAACTAGATATAACTTAATAAATATGAAAAGGTATACACAGAACACATTTTATATAATAGACTTGTGTGTCTATGAACTTTGTTATCCATAGAGGTTCTTAAAACAATATATTCCATGGGGACTGGAAAACAGATATATGTTTTAAGTATTCTAACATGTTCTAAGAACAATATACTGTGAATATTTCCTGAGTTTAAGATATACATTTTAAAATTTCTAAAACTTACTTGTACTTTGTTCTGTTTCAAAAAGAATATTCAATAACTTATATAAACACCCTATGAAATATCTAATATGCTTATTAAATGGTGTTCATTAAAAGTAAAATTACTATAAAAGTGAATTGGTTTTATAATTTTAGTAAAAGTATGTGATGTACACATTTAATGTCTTTTAGTATAATTTTGGCTAGAGATGCTTGAGCCAGATATACTTACAAATGAATTAAATATTGAATTGAATGCAATATAGTAAACAGTTTAATAGGTTTGTATATTAAAGAAGCCAAAAGGTGTAAGTTAAAAAACCATCAGAATGTATTTCTGTCTACAGATAGTTGGATTACACTTCTCAAAAGGTACATAGTGACTTTTGAAGCCATGGGAGTAGCTTTGGAAGGCTAGCTCAGGACTTACCACTTGCGGTTCTTTCAGAGAACCTGGATCCAGTTCCCAGAACACACATGAAAGCTCATAAACATCTTTAACTCCCATTCCAGGGAACCCAATATCCCCTTCTTGTATCCATGGGCACAAGGAATACAAATATGCAGTGAAAACACTAACATACATAAGATATAAGTAAATCTTAAAAACAAACTACAGTGTAGCATATGTAATGGCTCTGAGTTATTTTCAGGCAAGGCAGATTTGGGAACAGAATAAATTTTAGTTAATCATAATTATAGGGTATAAATAGGCAAAAGTGTTTACATGGTTAGGGTTGAAATAAAAGAGATTCACTTGAGTTGTAACCAACATGTGCAGCAAGCAAAAGGTTTTATTTAATCCTGATATTATAGTATTTCAATACTCTTGTATTAAACTTCAACTCAATTTGTTTTTTCTTTCCTCACAAAGTTCAAATGAAATGAAATTTTATGACTTAATTCTCCAAACCCAGTACTTGAAAACTATTGATTATGATAAAGTCTGTTCTTATTAACTTGGTAATATGGAGAGGTAGAACAAAGTTTCCCATGGTCTTACTCCTTTATTTGTAATCCTTTTCATTTCATGTCTCTAACTCTGGAACGTGATCTGCCTATATTGATGATATGAGGCAGAAGTAAAATAATTAGCATCTTTATGTGTGCTGGAAACGTCTAGCTCTTCTGTGTAACAATGTAACGAGCCTACAGCAGTTGCTATGGTAAGGAAAGGTTTCCTGCTGCAAAGCTTGTTTTAGAAACTATTTTTACAGATGACTCAGAAACTGAAATCAAATATTTATAACCTAGTCATTGTATTGCAGAACTAAAAGTGTCCACAGAGAGAATCTACTCCAACCACCCCATATTTTAGAATTTGAAACTGAGTCCAAACGAGGTATAAATGAAACAAAACAAAAACAACTTCACACAAATTCACATGTTTAGATTCTAGCTTAAAATTGGATCACAGAACTTATAATACACAGCTATTGCTTTATACTCTTAATACAAATTATTTTGCTTCCTTCAGTTCTTTTGAAGAAAAATATTGGCATTTAATATCACAGAAGGGCTTAGCATTTGACTTAGCAGTTGAATATTTGAATAGCATGCACTAGATTCTGTCTCAACACTACTAAGAACAAGATTTTTAGAAGTCATGGCATTATTTCCCTAATCAGGAAAACAGAGAGATAGCATATGCTATCTTTTTAATAATATACATCACTTACAAATAATGACTAAAATACTGCATACAATAAAAATATTTTTTATTTTTTATGGAAAATCATGTGTTTTTACATTGATGAATGAATGAAATGTTGTATTAATATTTTTCCTAAAAATATTTTTATTCCTAGGAATAAAAAATTATTCCTAAATAAATAAACAATCAAAATTATATATTCTTAAATTTTTATGTCTCATTCAAAAGAAGTTTGGGCATATTTTCTGTAGATAAATAAAACAAATGAACTAAAACCTAACCTGATTTAAAGGATGAAAGCAGAATTGTTCTTAATTATTTTGAAAATGGTCCAGGCATGATGACAAACACCTGTATTCCAGATAGGAAGAAAATGAATTGGGAGAAGCCTGAAGTGCATTGAAAGTTCCAGGCCAGTACGAGCAATCCAGAGAGATCTTTCCTTTACAAAAGAAAAAGAAAAGAACAAATGAGAGAGAGACAGACAGACAGAGAGAAGGGAGAGAGAGAGAGACAGAGAAAGAAAGAGAACTTTATAAAGAATAAAATATCCAAGGGGAACATTGAAGGATGGTTGTAAGGTCTCCTTAAGTAAAAATTGTATCAAAAGACTGATTAATGTTTATATATTACAATATAATATACTCTTTACACTGGCTTGCCTTGGGCTGGGGCCTCTGACTGCTGTGCTAAGGTTAATGACAAGGACATCATCTCAGTATCCCATGACTGTGCTGATAGCAATTGAGGTTAAAAGTAAAGTCAGGTGACATCCAGAGATCTGATGACCAAGATGCCACACTGTGCTGCCTGGAAAAGACACCCAGTGACATTTCTGTTGTTTGTTACATGACTAGAGAGGCCATAGACACACAGTGGTCTGCCTGTCTGCCAAGTGTGAGATCTGTCTTAGCCCCTGGCCAGCTGCAGCACTTGGGAGAGTAGACCTGGCACCTCAACTGGGCTGCACAGTGGATCTGGCTCTGGAAGTGTGGGTGCAGGTGACACAGAACCTAGGACAAAAGAGCAGGAGAGCTGAACCTGCCTCCTGCCAATGGTGGCATTAGCTGGCCTAAGCAGAGAAGTGCTGGAGAGCTCACCCTAGTGGTGCAGATAAGGGACAGATGGCAGACTGGTCACCTACCCTACTCCTCCAGTGTGGGGTGCCTTCAAATCTGAGTTCCCTCAGCTCATCAGTCATATGAGGGCTAAGAGCTTCCTCTGGCACTGGGGGCCTACATAGTAGCTCCACTAGGGCAAAATATCCCACCAACAAATAACGAAGTCCATGTTCCTGTTCCTTTCAGTCTGTTGATTGTACAATAGATATCCTTTTAAAAATGGCTAAAATCCAGTTATAAGTGAATACATGCCTTGTGCATCTTTCTGTGTCTGAGTTAGCTCACTTGGAATGAGCTTGTCTAGCTCCATCCATTTCGCAGCAAATTGCATGATTTCCTTGTTTCTGATAGTTGAGTAGTATTCCATTGTGTAAATGCATCATAGCTTTCTTTTTTTTTTTAAATCTGTTTGTCAGTTGAGGGACATCTAAGTTGTTTCCAGTTTCTAAAGTTGCTATAACCATACTTGAGGAGATGTCCTTGTGTTTTGGTGAGAAATTTTCTGGATGTATGCCTAGGAGTGGAATGGCTGGATCACAGTCACTAGAACAAAACGGCTGTATATAGACTGAGAAAAGATCTTTACCAACCCCACGTCTGACAGAGGGCTAACATCCAAAATTGATTAAAAAAAAAAAACTCAAGAAATTAAACACCAGAAACCAAATAATCCAATCAAAAAATGGGGAACAGCTCTAAACAGAGAACTCACAAAGGAGGAATCTCTAATGGCTGAGAGACACTTGCAGAAATGCTCAACATCCTTAATCACCAGAGAAATGCAACTCAAGAGGACTCTGAGATTCCATCTCACACCTGTCAGAATGGCTAAGATCAAAAGCTCAAATGACAGCACATGCTGGCGAGGGTGTGGAGAAAGGGGAACCCTACTCCACTGCTGGTGGGATTTCAAATTTTACCACCACTATGGGAGAATTTTTATAATGCCCCAAGTGTACTGTATTGAGCTATTGTTCTTTCTTGTGAAAATGACAGTTAAGAAACAGCTAGTCATGCAGGCATGGTGGTGCACACCTGTAATTCCAGCACTCAGGAGGCAGAGGCAGGTGGATCTCTGTGAGTAAGAGTCCAGCGTGATTTACAGAGCTTGTTCCAGGACAGCCAAGGATACACAGTGAAACCCTGACTCGAAAAACAATTGCTAGTTTTTTAGACACACTAAAAATTAGTAGTTGTTTCTGGTGGTTAAATGATATTGAATTTCGGTTACTAAAATATTAGACTGAGATAATATTTTAATTGAATAATAAAAATCAAATGTATTCAAGGTATATAATACAATTATTTCATATACCATTTCATTGTATATTAGTTACGACAGAAAATAAATACATTCATCACCACTCATAGTTGCTATTTTCTATGTATGTGTGATAAAAACACTTAAAATAATTTCTCTCTTCTAATTCCAAGAAAACAATACAGTGTTATTAATTAGAGTAATACCATTGTACTTTAAATTCCCAGAATTTATTCATCTTATAGCCAAATAGTTGTACATTTTGATCAACATCTCCTTGTTCAATACATGTCTTGTCCACGCCACTGTACTCTAATTCTATGAATTTGACTTAGTTATATTTTACATATAATTGATATCATAAAGTACTTCTCTGTGTAACTTACTTCAATAAGAATAATATCTTATAAGCATATGCATACTCTTGAAAATTACAGTATATCCTTCATTTGCATAGCTGAGTCTATTCCATTAAAACTATATTTATAAATAAATAAATAAATGTGTGTAGTATATGTTCTTTATTAATTCCTTTTTCCACAAAAAATTTAACTTACATCAATATTTAGATTGTTATAAATAGTACTGCAATGAACATGAGAAAATATTATTATACCAAAATAATATTATAGGTACTCAGGAAATGATTTAAAATTATTATGTAATCTAGTAATATTTCATTTGGGCATATACTAAAGGAAAATTAAGTAAGTTTCTAGAAGAAATATTATGTTTTCTGGGCAAATTTTAATTCCCAGTGTCTTTTCGCAACATCTTTGTCATTACCTTGTTATTTCTTATCATTTTGATAATAAACATCCTAACAATATTTTTTATCACTTGCTTATTTGTTGTGTGTTTAAACATGAGCTCACTTTTGCTATGGGGCACATGTGGAGGTCAATGGACAACTTGTGGTACTTCCTTCTCTCTTTCTAAGATATAGATTTTGATGTTCAAACTCAAGTCATCAGGCTTGGCCACAACAAGCACCTTTACTTGCTGAAATTTATTGTTAGTCCACCATCAAAACATTTTAAAGAGGATAATCTCTTTACAGTTTTATATATTATATTTATTTAATTATTATCATTATGAAGTATCTTTTCATATAACTACTTGATGTCCTTAGGAAAATGTCCATTCTAGACCTTTACTGATTTTTAAATTGTTATATATATTTTATTTCATTTTTGTATATACTTTGAATGTTAATAATTTACCAGATGCATAGCTTTAATATTTTGTCCTTTTCTGTAAGTTGTCTTCTCTTCTTCTAATCATACATTTGTTGTGTAAAATTTGTCTTTTACTTTATGATGTTGCCACTTACTTATTTTTGTTTGTCTTGTGCTTTTGATATCATACTCACAAATAAATAAGTAAGTAGTTTCCAAGACCTGAATCAAAAAGCTTTCTCTGAAGTGGAGTAAGTTCTATAATTATCTGCAGATATAAGAATAAATATTTATAGTGCAGTTAGGAATTATGCTGGTTTATTTAAGTGGTTGTCATAGGTTTTCTTCTGAGATCCATGACCTCACTAAACACTGATTATTATCTGAGCTTACAGACATGCCTTTTCTCCTATTGAGCAGGCCTTAAGTTCAACTGGACAGCTGTTGGCTACCCTCAGAGTATGAGCACCACTATTATTGTACCTTCAGGGATATCTTGCCATGCTGGTCATTACTGTGGTTCATAGGCAACAAAGCTACATAGGACTGTTGTTTGCTTCCCTTCCTTGGCAGTTTGTATAGCAACTTCTGACACTATGAAAACTAGTCCTCAGGGACTGAGCATTGAGGTCAGATCTGCTCAGATTCACTTTGGGTTTTGTGTTTGAAATACATGGTGTCTCCTACAATATGGACTCATCTTAACCTATAAGAGGCAACTAAGGGCAACAGTGATAAGTTGTATGTTTTGCGAGTCTCTTGGAGTCCTCTGATCAACAACTCCAATGAAGTATTCTCAGGCCTGACACTGGGGTTTTTGTTAGAGAGTCTATGGACTTTGGCAGAAATTTCAGTATTTTCTGAGAAATCCAAAAGAATAAGAAAATTAGGAAACTTTGATGAGATTAAGGAACAGTTTTACCATGATTTCTATGAGCTAATGCTTAATAAATACATTTCTGTTTTCAAACAAAACTTTATCTGGACTGTTTCTAGTACTGTCTTATACTCTTCCATTTTAGTTCATGTAGACAAAAAGTTATTAGTAAAACTATCTATAATGTAATTATACTTTCACAGAGTGTCCACAAGAATTTTTAAGAAAATATTCTTCTTGACAATTCCCTTTACTAACTAAAGCTATTGGGTCATAAAATGTTGAATCAAACAGGATATACTTATGATTACTATAAACTGGAATAATGAAAGATATCTGTGTGAACTGCTAAAGCTATAGTCTACCTCAGTAGTTTCTTGACTTCAAGGTGGATATTGACAACAGATAGTTTTCAAGTTTATACTATAGTAGTGGTATTAAGATAGACTGTGTTCAATGTTTTCCTGTAACATCTTGTGGGATTGCTTCTTATGAAAATTTAGGTTAAACAGAAATTCTGGTGCTCTTTTCAGTTTGGAGCACTTTTGTTTGTTAATCACACTATTATTTCCTCAACTAACCTTTTTTTTAGTATATTTTCATTTTAAAGTTACCAATATATTCTTAAGATGACTGTTTTAATTTTTGAGGGCTGGATAGAAGCTTCCTTTTTTTCCTATAAGACCATCAATTTTATTTGTTTTTTGTATTGTCATTATTACTAAGTATTGGAGTGATGTTTTTGTGCACTGTTTAAAGATTATCACTGTATATTCAAATGTTGATTTCTGTACCCAGAGAGTTGAGTACAGGCCTGACTTTGGTATTGTCGTTATCAAAAAGCATCTCTTGCCTTTGGTATTTTGTCTGGACAAGGGAGACTGTCCAGAAATTCAGGCAGCAGCATGCTAGCCCTAGAGGAGGCCTGGTGCTTTAAGAATGAGTTGAGTAGAGACAGCCACAGTGCATAGCAGCAGATGGGGAAGAGGAGACTAGAAGTGAAACCACAGAGAGGTTGAGAAGGGCAGAAAGCAGCTCCTCTGGAGCCCCTGCTGAGCAACAAAGCAGGCTGTTTGGTAGGGAGAAACCACAGAGGCTTAATGCAGAAAGCCAGAGAGAAGATTGAGCAGCACCCAACTTGGTCCTTCTGCATATACACTGAGGAGCAGGGGAAAATCTTCCTGCAGATATCAGTCCAATCATCCAAATTTTTCTCCAGTCCACTCAGGAAAAACCTGCAGCTGACCAGAGTTGGGAGGAGAGAGGGACTAACCCTAGGGGGTGAGGAGGGGAGAGCCAGCAGCTTGCACACATGCTAGCTGTATTTCAGAGACTGGGTGGTAATCAACTACAGACACTTGGAGACTGCGGAAAAAGCTGAAAAGTCTCCAGACTTGGTAAGATACTTGGGAAGTCCTTAAGAGAGTGAAGTAAAATTAAAATGAATAGTACAAGTTAAAATGCAAAATGCAATGACAGAGAGGGCATTTGGATACTGACTGTAGAATTTTGTTATGCTTACCAGCATATAAATAATTATATTTTCAGTGATAATTACAATTTTATATTTATTCTTTTAAAGAAAGATCATAATAAAACAGACTTAGAGAAGGAAATGACTGAAAAATTAAATGGTAGAATGGAAGCAATAAGAAAAATGATTGGAAAATTCTGTGATTCAGAATAAAAGATCTTCAGAGGAATCCAGTCTGAAGCCTAAAGTGCCACCTTATGATGAGATTACAGAACAGTAAGTAGCTGATAGAAATGTTAGATAAAAAAGCTTCAGCTTCTACTTCAGCTATAAGCCAATGTAATCAGACTAGATATTATAATTTATATTGTCAAGGATCAGTTGCTATATGAAGGTCTATAAGCTGTTTTAAAAATACAGATTCTGTTTAATAATGTTACCTTAGAGCAATGTCATACAATAGCTTATGTGCTTCATTTTGCAGAGTTTGGAAAACTAAAGTGTGTTCACCATAGTATAGACAAATATTCAGAATTCCAATGGACTTTTGCCTTGAATTCTGAAAAGGATGATTAGGAGATTGTACATTTAATAGATATGATGGCTATCTTAAAGATGCCTTTGCTGATTGATGCTGATGAGGCTCTAGCATATGTATCCAGTAAAATGCAACAATTTTTTAGACATTATGACATAGAAAATGTTACAGGTATACCTTACAATCCTACAGGTCAAGCAATTATGAAGAGATCTAATAGGACTTTAAAAGAAATGCTCATCAAACAGAAGGGGGATAATGGGATATCCCAGAGATAGATTAGATAATGCTTTATTAACTTTAATTTTTTTAAATGCTAGGGAGCAAAAAAACAACAGCTGCTAAGGGACATTGGATTGTGGGAAAAAACTGCTGAGTTGAATCAGTCTATTTATTTTAAGTATATCTTAAGTTCAGAATGGAAGGCTGTAACCGGATATTTTTATGCATAGCCTGATATTTATTAGTACCTATAAAACACCTATCTATGAACACCTAACTAACCCTAATTAATTTCCTTAAAAGTATATGAATATTCTTAACAGAGTTCCATACAGAATACCCTGATTTATGGCAGTTCCAGCAGGCAGTCCCTTTCAAGCTTAGTGCCCCATTGGGCCTAATATTGCCAGTTCACAAGGCCAGCTTATTACAATAACCAAATTGTGGCCAGCCTGTTCCAACTGCCAAACTGAGGGCTGCTCAAGTGGCTTCCAAACTCTGTTCGCCTTGCTGTCCATTGGGTCTAACCTTGTCAGTTTGCAAGGCCAGTTTATTCTAAGTCAGTCTGGTCTAAATGTCAAACTGAGAGCAGTTCAGGTAGCTTCTAAAGTCTGCTTGCCTTGCTCCTGTTCTTCTTTCAGCAATCAACATCCTCTCACAGCTTGACCTGTTTCTTAGCCACACCCCTTCAACAAGGCAGTTCTTAGCCACATTCCTTCAACAGGACAGTTCTTAGCCATGCCCCTTCAACAGGGAAATTCACAAAGCTGTCATCTCAAGTGTGCTCTGTTCATTTCAGTAGCTAAACAGACACCAAGTTTTATGTGTTGTCATATGCCAAGCTGAAGTGCATACTAATTTCCTAAATAGACCTAACTTCTACCACAGAAGGCAGGAAATGTATTGCATTAGGGGAGAGGTTTTATCTTTGTTTCAACAGGAAAAGAAAAGCTATGGATTCCTTCAAAATTAATAAAGATTGTAATTGACCAGGGGAGACCTCCTAAAAATCTTGTCTGTGGACATGAAAGAAGAAACCAAGAAGAACAACAAAACAAATAATAAATGCAAAATAGATAAACTCACTTACATTAACATTTAAATTGATACATCAATGGACATCATTTAAGAAAAGATGAAACAATTTAAAGCAGCTCTCCTTTCCAGAGAACTGATGAGGAAGGATTATAATATGTAAGTAAGGCTCATCATGAATAATGAAGTGAAGATGGGTGGGAATTAGTTCAGGGCCTATAAGATTGGTGGTATAATGGCTTTGGCTCTGGGATGCAGTGCTCCTCAGCATGCATGAAATAGGCTTTTAGTAATAATGTGATGATGAGAAACACAGACATATAGTCTGTAGTGGCTTTCTTTCTTCTTTCTGAACTAGAGTTTGGGAGTCTACATGATCTAGGTGGATGTAGTAGGGTCTGCTAGCCAGCAATTCAGATTATAGAAATTGTTCAGTTACCTACAGCACAGTGCTAATTATTCATCTAGATAATACAAGGGAAACGACCACTTTTTAAATGAAAACATCTTTTTTAGTACATTTGGGTTCACAGAAAAAATGAGAAGTACAGAGATAATCTATGAATGCCCTATCCACACACATGCATAGCCTCACCTACAGCCAGTATTCCACAGTAGAATTGTAATTCCTTCAAACTGGTGATCCTACATTGATACTTAAAAATCACCCAGAGCCCGAGGTAGACAGACCTGCATAGTGTTCACTCTTGGTGAGATTCAGTCAGTGATCTGTAAAATAGACATCACAACCTAACATACCTGAGTATTTCCCTGACCTGAAGACTCTCTTTGCCCCAGCTGACTACCCTAACCTTTCCATCCTAGCAGGCCCTGATCTTTCATCTGTCAAGAAATTTGATTTTGATTATGGCACTGTTTAACTTAGGGGAAATACAAAGTAAATAAAGTTTTTTACAAGCATAATTAATACTGTTAAACAGTATTAATATACTAAACATGCATTCAGCCTTTGAAGATCATTTCAACTGGCAATATGATTCCAAGTTCCTTTCACTGGCTTCTCTTTTTTATTTAAGAAAAGTTTTACTAATGTGTTAATATTTCAGAAAAGTAATTGCAATAAGTTTAAAAGGCAGACAGAATACAATAGGCTTTAAAGGAACAAATGAGCTTCATACAATTAAATTATTACACATATCTATAGAGTATACTGAATAACTACAAGACACAGAAAACAAATTAAATCTGAAAGAATAAATCCAGTATTAGCACCTATAATGTCTCTAAAAGTTAAACATTTTTAATGTTTATTTATTACTTCAAGTTACATCTCCACCACAGTACCCTCTTTCCACCCCTCCCAGTTCCATCCTCACACCATCTCCTCCCTCCCAACCCACTCCTCGAGAGTGTGGTAACCCTACATATTGGCCCCCCTCAGTTCACCAGTCATATAGAGGCTAAGAGCATGCCCTTGCACTGGGGGCCTAAATGGCAGCACCACTAGGGCAAATTGTCCCCTTGATAGGTAACAAAGTCTATATTCCTGTTCCTTTTGGTGTGTTGGTTATAAGATAGATATCCTGTACTACATGACTAAAATCAAATTATAAGTAAATAGATGTCATGTGCATCTTTCTAAGTCTAGGTTATTTCACTCAGGATGAGCTTTTCCAGTTCCATCCATTTGGCTGCAAATTGCATGATTTCTTTGTTTCTGATAGCTGAGTAATAGTCCATTGTGTAAATGTACCACAAATTTTTAATCCATTTGTTGGCTGAGGGTCATTTGGTTTTTTTTCCAGTTTCTAGATATTACAGATAAAGCTGCTATGAAAATAGATGAGGATATGTACTTGTGGTTTGGTGAGGAATTGTTTGGGTGGATACCCAGAAGTGGTATGGCTGGGTCTTCAGGTAAGGCTATTGCAATATTCTAAGATATGGCCAGACTGATTTCCATAGTGGTTTTACAAGTTTGCACTCCTACCAGCAATGCAGGTATGTTCCCCTTTCTCCACAACCTCTCCACAATCTGCTGTCATTTTGATTTTGATCTTAGCCATTCTGACAGGTGTGATATGGAATCTCAGAGTCATCTTGAGTTGCATTTCTGTGATGATTAAGGATGTTGAGCATTTCTTCAAGTGTCTCTCAGCCATTAGAGATTCCTCTTTTATGAATTCTTAGTTTAGCTCTCTTTCCGATTTTTGGATTGGATTATTTGGTTTACTAGTGTTTAATTTCTTAGTTCTTTATAAATTTTGGATATTAGCCCTCTGTTGGAAGTGGGGTTGGTAAAGATCTTTTCCCAATCTGTAGGTTGTCATTTTGTTCTAGTGACAGTATGCTTTGTTGTACAGAAGATTTTCAGTTTCATGATGTTCCATTTATTGATTGTTGGTCTTAGAGCCTGAGCTATTGGAGTTCTATTCAAGAAGCACATGGCATCTATTCACTTATAGTCAGATTTTAGCTATATAGTACAGGATATCTATACTACAACCAATGCACCAAGGGGAACAGGAACATAGACTTTTTCTTTATGTCAATGAGACACTGCCCTAGTGGTGCTGCCTTGTAGGCCCCCAGTTTATGAGGAGGCTCTTGGCCCTCATATGACTGCTGAACTGGGGCGGGGGACTGTTATGACACTCCACTCCAGAGGAGTGGGATGGAAGGGTTAGGGGGTAGAGGGTGGGAGGGTGGGACTGGGAAGGGTCGAAAGAGGACACTATGATGGAGATTTAACCTGAAGCAATAAATAAATAAATTTAATATAAAAAAAGAAGTTGTCACCTGTGCCAATGAGTTCGAGGCTTTTCCTTACTATTAGATTTAGTGTGTCGGGCTTTATGTTAAGGTCTTTGATCCACTTGGATTTAAGTTTTATACAAGGTTATAAGTATGGGTCTAATTTCATTCTTTTAGATGTCCACATCCAGTTAGACCAGCACCATTTGTTGAAGATGCTGTCCTTTTTCCATTGTACAGTTTTGGCTCCTTTGTCAAAAATTAAGTGATCATAGGTGTGCAGGTTCATTTCTTGGTCTACAATTTGATTCCATTGATCCACTGGTCTGTTATTATACCAGGACCATGCTGTTTTTATTACTATTTCTCTGTATGTAGTATAGGATGAAATCTGGGATGGTGATACCTCCAGATGTTTTTGTATTATACAGGATTGATTTAGCTATTCTTGTTTTTTTTTTTTTTTGTTATTCCATATGAAGTGAGAGTGGTTTCTTCCAGGTCTATAAAAAATTGTGTTGGTATTTTGATAGGAATTGCATTGAATCTGTATATAGCTCTGGTAGGATGGCCATTTTTATTATGTAGAGCCTACCTATCCATGAACATGGGAGATCTTTCCATCTTCTGATATTCTCTTCAATTTATTTCTTCAAGGACTTGAAGTTCTTGTCATACAGGTCTTCACTTGTTTGGTTAGAGTTACCCCCAGGTATTTTATATTGTTTGTGGCTATTGTGAAGGCTATTGTTTCCCTAATTTCTCTCACAGCCTATTTATCCAGCCATGTTGCTGGATTAAAATTCCTCTATGCCTCAATATCCACTGAAACTGAATCTGAACTTCTCTCTACCAGTGTCCTCTTCTGGCCTATCTTCGTCGACTTAAACTGTGTCACATGCATCACTGTCCATAGCTGATCTTCATGAACCACCTTGTAGATTTCATGTCTTTAAAATCCTCTATCAGTGTCTTCTTCTGGTCTGTCTTCAGGGACTTAAACTGTGTCAAAGTCCATAGGTAATTTTCACTAACCACCTTGTAGATTTCATGTCTTTAAAAGCAGCACCACATGGGAGAATTACATTGATAAATTCACAACCAGCTTGAGATGCAGTCTTGACTCCTTGGGCCACAGGTTCTGTATACTGACCCTGAGGAAATACTACCCTTCCCAGATTTCACTTCATTGTGCTTATCTCTTATTAATCACAGCTTGGTTTTTTGTTTGTTGTTTTATTTTTTTTCTCTAGTAGATTAGTATGCTTTGTCTCACTAAAGCAAAGATTTCACTTCAGTGGTGTTTGTCTCTTGTTAATCACAGCTGATTCTGCATACCTTGCTTACAAGCAACCATATTCTTAAACTAAATATCACATGAACATTCCAATAGCATCATTGTTTCCCTCTGAAAGTTCACAAGCCAAACCTCCATTGTCTGTATTTCCTTCAGCATTCTTATCTCTCAAGGTCCCACAGAATAACCCATTAAACTCTGACAATTTAAAGAATAGTTCAGCTCAAAATTACTAATGTTTCCACAATTTCTCCCTACATAATTTGTACAGGTCTATCATAGCAACAGCCCATTCTTCCGGGCAACCATTTTCCGTTCAAGTTTGTTTTTCCCTCTCTCTCTCTGAAAATCTCTTCTGACTAAAAGAAGTGTGGGAGAGATGGGTTCATTTAGTTTATACTTCTACCCTTGAGGTAAGTCAGGGTAGGAACTCAGTGTATGAGTCTGGAGGCAAGAGCCCTACTATAAAGTTGTTTATTGAGTTATTCTCTTAGGTTCTTGTTCAGTCAGATTTCTTGTACATCACAGGCCCATTTAGGCTAGGGATGTACAAATAGATTGAGCAGGGCACTCCTACACTAATTATCATCAAGAAAATGTCCCCCATTAGTACCATCAGAAAATTTGATTTAGGAAATTCCTTAATTGACTTTGTCTTCCTAAGTGTGTCAAGTTTGTGTCAATGTGACACTAAAAACTAACCAGTACACTTTGTTAGCATAATGCCTAGTGTGGACAAGAGCCTCAGATGATTAGAATTAACTACAAGCATTCTATTTTAGCCTAGAGGATTCTTAGGCATTAAATCAAGGCACCGAACTGCAGTGGAGATAGCAGTGACTACAGAATAACTTTTGGCACAAAATATGCCAAGGGAAAAGAATAACATAGAGTCTTTGAGGCTCAACTTCTATATAGTAGAGCTATGGAGATATAAGAAGAGTGTGTCAAAAGATAGGATTTCTGACCAATATGTCTGAAAATGAAGATGACATCTCCCAAGGACTGAAGGGGAATGTGTCAAACTAAAGGTGACAATTCTAGAATCTTAAAATTCAATGATTTCTTTCTTTTGGAATTTTGGACTAACATCAGATCAGTTATATTTTACTTCATTTATAATTCTCATTTGTAGAATTATTACATTTTGGCATATAACATATTTGATTTTACAGTTTCATAACTACAGAGAAATTTGCCTCAGAATATATTTGATTTAGACAAATACTCTATGGTTCTAGATTTGATACATTTTAGTTCATAATATGATATTTTGGGGAGGGTTCATTGAAATTATTGTATTTTTATGTAAAAAAACATGAATTTGGAGAAATGTGCATGGATATGTGGTCTGAGTACATGAGGATGCTGATCACATTCTATCCAAAGTGAGTGACAAATTCTGTACTTAGCCTGGCATCTCCTTTTTCTGTTTTGTTTTGTTTTGGTTGGTTTTTGAGACAGGATCTTTCTGTGTAGCTCCAGCTACCCTGGAGCTCATATGTAGACTAGGCTGACCTACCTTGAACTCAGGGATCTGTCTGCCTCTACCTCCTGAGTGCTGGGTAAAAGCATACACCACTATGGTCCAGCTAGGTTTCTCTTTTTTTTTTTTTTTGCACTTAAACAATAATGCAGTTTATCAAAAAACATAAGAAATTTCAACTCTTATTCTTTGAGTTACAAAATCAACGTTTGGCTAAGTTATAAACATGTTTTTCATGTAATTATTTGCATAATTCTAGTAATGCTCAGTGGCTTAAGATCAGAACTGGTTCTTAAAAAAACACTAAAAACATAAAAAAATACTTAGCCCTGTATTTACCTGTAGAGGATGTTCATTTAAGCTTACATTCCAGGATTTGCTATATCACTTATAATTTTTAAAGGTCACATCCAAAGGAGAAAGCAAACCACCTATAAACTGACATTATTTGTTTATTTCTTGGCTTGTGAAATGACCTTAATTTGTTGATGTAGCAAACAAATTTCAACTCTGCTATGCAAATGACAGAAGGAATCTGCTCAGCTATTAACTTTAGAGTTCAATTTCATACAGGCAACATGCTATATGTGAAAAATTACTAATTGAACTGCAGGTATTAAATACTGAAAAAAATTAACAGTTTATTATAATTTGTTTTATTTAACAATCTAGGAAGTTCGCGGCCATCAGCAGTTCCAGTGCAATTTCAGGTGCAATTGGGAATTCAGGAATCTCGGTGGAGCTGTTAGTGTAGCAGACCTTGTAAGTAAAATACATGCATACTTTCGATAGCACGTGCGAAGGAATCTCTCTAAAATTGACCTCATTGGTTTCATTCTCAGCAAACTGCCCTGGCCCACTCAACATGGCCTTTATTGTTCCTGATGTTAACGCATGTTCTCTTTTGACAATAAACTCATGACCATCGGAAGATATTAATTTGACATACATGGCATCAGGGCCTTCACAGCCACCGTAGGTTCTCTCCTCTCCATCCATTATGTTCTTATAAAATTCTACTTGATCCCACAGGAACTTTAGTAGTTTCCTGGTGAGACAGAGACGCAACCCTCCAGTAACTTGCGCTTGAAGGAAGTGAGCTGAGTTCTCGTCCCAGGTTTCTCTTTTTTAAGCAGTATATGACCCACTGAATGGAATAGTCTTTCTCACATTCCCTGTAGAATTCTTGTCTTATTAACCTTAACCTACATAATAGCTCATAGAACTTCCTGCAGACTAGCCTAATACAGAAAATCCTCTCCTAAATGCCAAGACACTTGTCTCCTAATTGATTCTATATTCCTGTCAAATTAACAGACAAGATTAACCATTATACTCCCATATATATATGTTGAAGTCTTTACCTCCAAGTTGATGTGAAGATAGAGAATGAGTCAACATAAATTAGATTAGTATCTTTATAAATAAGATCCCAGAGAAAGTGCTCTCATCTGGTATTCTAGGATACACTAATAAGGCACTGTTTATAATTTAAAAATTGCTTCCCATCAACAACTGTGTAGGCACCTTGATTTGTATTCTCATCTTTAAATTTTTGCTGTTTATAAACCACCTGATCTATGTTTGGTATAGCAGCTCCAACTAATACACCCACATTGATTTATACTGTTAAAACAAAACAAAACAAAAATTATGTAAGGCCTGTAGAGATAGTTCATAGGTTAAGAGCATTGGGTACCCTTCCAGAGGACTCTGGTTCAATTCTGAGGACCAAAACTGTGGCTCACAACCACCAACATATTTGAGTTCTAGGGAATCCAATCACACCAAGCACGCAAGTGTTTTACAGACAAACATGTAGGCAAAACACCTACACACGTAAAAGAAAATTAAAACCTTAAAAGAACAAAAAGCACTGATTTGACAGGGTTGTAGGAAAGTAATATCCTTAAGGAAACCAAAGTTTTACTTTAAGTCTGGGGGTATAGAATGTTAGAGGAGATTTAGTGATTGTGTTCTCAGAATTCTAGAAGCATTGATAGTTACATAGCAAAGGACACTAAGTGCAGTGTGAAGGCACACCGCAGAGAATATAGTACTCCAGAAAACTTATAACCTAGATGATGACAAAGAAAAATGGACAGGTAAGAAAGGGTAGACACTCCTAAATTTGAATAGATCTCAAAGGTGTTGAAAATTAACAAGAGGTATTTGAACTTATGTTTGTGCAGTTCCTTCTTTCTTTTCTACAAAGACAGAACATATGCTATATAATGACTATCAGTGAGATCTACGATACTGGCTATAAATGCCTCCTTCTCTCACACATAAAATTGCTCAAAATTTGGGTATTGATGGTCTCATTAGTTTACATAAGGTGTCTACAGTGATCAAAGCCATGTTTTAAGGCACTATCAAATTGAAAGTTAGTGTTGTACATAAGTTGGTATACATTTTTATAGGACATAATTTGGGTTTGTTAATAAAGTTTTTCTCATTCTGACTGCTACAGGACACAATGAGTCCTCATAAATTAGATTAGTATTCTTATAAACACGGCCCCAGAGAGGTCCTTATCTTCTTTTGATATCCCAGAACAAACTATCAAGACACACCCTGTGAATCATAAAGTATCTTTTCATCAGATATCAAATGTCTATCCAGGCAAAACTACTATGTCAGATTGCAGCAATAATTATTCAAGGTCCTTTAAACATGCTTCAGTGGTAGGGATATATTATACGTTATTCTTTTCCAATCTCACAATCCCTTCTGAGATAAACATTTAATGTATTGCTAATAATGTACCTAACGAGATCTCTTCAAACATAACAAAAATTTACTTCTTTTAACATATATTTTTGTCACTAGATAAATGGGGATATATTAGAAGATATTCAATAATTTGAGCACTTAGCATTAAGATTAATGTAAACAAGTCAATTCTTCACAAATCAAAATTATGCTATACAGCTCTGTCATTCTTCAGCTTTTTGTAGTTTGATAGAAAGTTTTGAGGGTTAATGAATTTAAATGTGAATATTCATTATAGGGAAAACAATTTTATATACAAGATATATGTATATATATTATGTAATTATTTAATACTTTGAAATGTCAAGTCCTTTGTTGTCCCATAATTTAATTGTTACATTTAACTTTTGATATATACAGAATTTATCTCTATTATAAATAGAAATTCTAATTTGATATCTTTGCTAAAATGTTCACAATTTGTATTTAATACTGCTTATATAACAAGATAACATTTATCCATTGATTATAGTAGTTTTTTTTTTTTATCCTCTAGGAGGTTCTGGTATTTTGTGCATTTTCTTCTAATTCCCTATACCTTCTACTAGTCCATCACTTTGCTAGTTATTGTTGCTGTATATTATTGTGTAAAGAAGCTTTCCACTGTCACTCCCATTTGTGAATTCTTTTAGCTTTTCTTAGAATAGTTTTGGTAGACATACAGAAAGATATTTCTGAAATTTTTATTAAAATTATAATAAATATATGTAGTGATTTTGAAATGTGTTGCATATATTATTCAATTTCCTTCTTGGAGGTCATGACTTTTCCATGTTTTCAAGTTTTTTTCTATAAAATTAATTTATATTTTGTCACAATGTGCCTCTCTTCCCAGTTTTTTTCTTTTGTTTTTTTGTTTTTGTTTTTTGTTTTTTGGGATTTTTTTTTTTTTTTTTTTTGCTAGAAGGCAGTTTGTTGTTATCTTGAAATAAGACTACAATTGGGATGTTTTTTAAAATAGAAAACATTGTAGACATAGAGAAAGGAAATACACCTTGATTCTGTCCAAATTTACTATATATATCAAGTATAAAATAGCATTCATGTATGTATGAAAACATTATATTGCTGAGTATATTTCTGCATTGCATTGGTTTTTTGTTACCTCTACATTGGATATTTTATACTTTTATTTTATAGAAATATGCTGTAAAATTATGAGAGCATGAAAAATATTAAAGAAGAATGAAACATCTCTGATATTAATACACATATATTTCTTGATGTGATAGTCCTATATCTTTGCCTTAGAAATGCAAAGGTATTACCAGTCATTCTCTTGATATTTAGAAACTACCATTCATTCTTATGCACCAATTGCTTAAAGAGTATAGTACTATAGAAAAAAAAAGACAACGGTCAATAAAATTGAACATAAAGTAGTCTCTATAGTTCTGAAGGTCTAGTAGAAATACAAACATGTAAGTAATAGTGATGTAATATGTGTTATTTTTATAGAACTTATACAAAGTGTTCTGGGATAAGTGCAGTTGGACCAGCACCATTTGTTGAAGATGCTGTGCTTTTCCATTGTACGGCTCTGGCTTCTTTGTCAAAAATTAAGTGACAATAGGTGTGTGAGTTCATTTCTGGGTCTTCAATTCTATTCCATTGATCCACGGGTCTGTTTCTATACCAGTACCATGCTGTTTTTATTACTATTGTTCTATAGTACAGCTTGAAATCTGGGATGGTGATATCTCCAGATTTTTTTTATTGTACAGGATTGATTTAGTTATTCTGGTTTTTTTTTTTTTGTTATTCCATATTAAGTTGAAAATTGCTTTTTCCAGGTCTATAAAGAATTATGGTGGTATTTTGATAGGAATTGCATTGAAACTGTATATTGCTTTTGGTAGGATGGTCATTTTTATTATTTTGATCCTACCTATCCATGAGCATGGGAGATCTTTCCATCTTCTGATGGCCTCTTCAATTTCTTTCTTCAAGGACTTGAAGTTCTTGTCATACAGGTCTTTCACTTGCTTGGTTAAAGTTACCCGCTGATATTTTATATTGTTTGTGGCTATTGTGAAGGGTGTTGTTTCCCTAATTTCTTTCTTAGCCCATTTATTTTTTGTATAAAGGGTTTCTGATTTTTTTTTTAATATTTTATCCAGCCACCTTGATGAAGGCTTTTATCAGCTATAGTAGTTCTCTGGTGGAATTTTTGGGGTCGCTTATGTATACTATCATGTCGTCTGCAAATAAGGATAATTTGACTTCTTTGTTTCCAATTTGTATCCCCTTGGTCTCCTTTAGCTGTCTTTTAGCTCTAGAAAGAACTTCAAGTACTATGTTGAAGAGATATGGCGAAAGTGGACATCCTTGTCTTGTCCCTAAGTTTAGTGGAAATGCTTCAAGTTTCTCTCCATTTAATTTGATGTTAGCTACTGGCTTGCTGTACATCACCTTTATTATTTCTAGGTATGGTCCTTGTATACCCATTCTTTCCAGGACTTTTATCATGAAAAAGTGTTTGATTTTGTCAAATTCTTTTCCAGCATCTAGCAAGATGATCATTTTTTTTTCTTTCAGCTTGTTTATTTGGTGAATTACATTGATGGAATTTCTTATGTTGTGCCATCCCTGCATTCCTGGCATGAAGCCTACTTGATCATGGTGTATGATTCTTTTAATGTGTTCTTGGATTCAGTTTGTCAATATTTTATTAAGTATTTTTGCATCTATGTTCATGAGGGGAATTGGTCTGAAGTTCTCTTTCTTTGTTGGATCTTTGTGTGGTTTAGGAATCAGTGTAACTGAGGCCTCATAGAATGAGTTTGACAGTGTTCCTTCTGTTTCTATTTTGTGGAAGATTTTGAAAAGTATTGGGGTGTTGAAGTTACCCAATATGAATGTGTGGGGATCAATGTGAGTTTTAAGCTTTACAAGACTTTCTTTTAAAAATGTGGGTGCCCTTGTATTTGGGGCATAGATATTCAGTATTGAGGTGATGTCTTGATGAATTTTTCCTTTAATGGCTATATAGTGCCCCTCCCTATCTTTTTTGATTAACTTCAGTTGAAAGTCTATTTTTTTTTTTATATTATGATGGCTATGCCAGCTTGCTTCCTGGGACCATTTTCATGGAAAACCGTTTCCCAGCCCTTTACTCTGAGATTTGTCCTTCTTTGTTAGTGAGATGTGTTTCTTCTATGCAGCAAAATGTTGGGTCTTGTTTATGGATCCATTCTGTGAGCCTGTGTCTTTTTACTGGGGAGTTGAATCCATTTGATGTTGAAGGATATTAATGACCAAAGGTTGTTATTTCCCATTATTTTGATGTAGGTAGTGGTAGTGTGCTTCTTTTGGTTTTGCTGCAGTAGAGTTTTTTGCTTCCTCTGTTTTATTGGATGTAGTTAACTTCACTGGGTTGGAATTTTCCTTCTAGGATCTTCTGTAGGGCTGGATTTGTTTGTAGATATTTTTTAAATTTGAGTTTTTCATGGAATATCTTGTTTTCTCCATCTATGTTGATAGAGAGTTTTGCTAGATATAGTAGTCTGGCTGGGCATCCATGTTCTCTTAGGGCTTGTAGGATGTCTGCCCAGGCCTTTCTGGCTTTTAAAGTTTCTAAGGAGAAGTCAGGTGTTATTCTGATGCATCTGCCAGTATAAGTTATTTGATCTTTTTCTCTTACAACTTTTAATATTCTTTCTTTGTTCTGCATATTTGGTGTTTCAATTATTATGTGACACAAGGAATTTCTTTTCTGGTCTATTCTGTTTAGTATTTTGTATGCCTCTTTGAATTATATTGGCATCTCTTTCTTTAGGTTTGGGAAGTTTTCTTCTATGATTTTATTGAAGATGTTTCCTGGACCTTGGTGTCAGGAGTTTCTCTTTCGTCAACGGCATTAATTTTATGTTCCATCTTTTCATTGAGTCCTTGATTTCTTGGATGTTGTTTGTGAGAACTTTTTTAGATTTCTCATTTTCCTTAGTTGTTATACTAATTTCTTCAATCGTATCTTCCACACCTGAGATTCTGTCTTCCATCTCTTATATCCTATTTTTGATACTCATGTCTCTATCTCCTGTTCTCTTCCTTTTCCACATCCAGGATTACATCAGTTTGTGTTTTCTTTATTGCCTCCACTTCCAATTTCAAGGCTTGAGCAATTTTATTTGTTTTTGACATTTCCTGCTCCAATTTGCTTGTTGCCTTGTCTCTTTCCTGTTCATGTTGAGCCACTTTGGCTTGGAGATTTCTAATGGTATTCTTCATTGCTTTCATTTGTAAAATTGAGGAATCTTTGAATTCCTTCAGAGATTTAATTTATTCTTGTAAGTACCCTATCACTTTCCAGAGTATAGATTTGTCATCATTTTCATGTGTTACAGTTATGGTGGAGTGGTCACGGCTTGCTGTACTAGCAGAGCTGCCTTTATTTATTTATTTTGGAGTCATATTTCCCTGACTTTTGTCAGATCTGTTCTTTCGTTGACCTTTTCGCATCTGGTTTTTCTTAGCTTTTTTTTTCATGGTGTCTTCTGGGCTTGGTGCTTTGGTGTTGAGGCCATATAGTTTGGTGATCTGTAGCTCTTCACTGGCTGGATGGGGCCTTGTGTGGATTTTGGTTCTCAGTTTAATTCCCAGAGCTCAACTCTTCCTATTGTGTCCAAATTGGGAAGGAACTCAGGCTAAAGGTTGTAGTGGGATGTGTTTTTATTGCCTTCAGGGTCCTGAGATCCAACTGATCTTTGTAGCAATGATGGTGCAGATTGGCAGGCCACAAACTGTTGGCTGTAGCTGTAGCTCCCCTGCAGCTTATGTGTTGGGACCATGATTGTGGTCCTCCCAAGCTGCTCTCAGGGGTTCTCAGGTTCAATGTGCATCTTATAGCCAGAAGCACTGTGATCTGGTACAGGCCAAGTCACCCAGGCAATGAGCAATGATCTTGGATTGTTTCACTGCTCCTGAGTCAGAGATCTCTGTGTTGTAGCCTGGGTATTAAGCTGAGGGGCAAGGCAGGTGCATTCAGGGAGATCTGAGGTGGAGTTCACACCCTGTCCACACAGTGTTTGGAATCGAGGATGCTCAATTGCATTTTCCCTGCCAGGGTCACTGTGCTCCAGTGTAGCTAGTCTGCACTTACGTGGCTTCGGGCAGTTTCCCTGTAGCAAGGGTATCAAGACTGTGATTGTGGTCCTTCCATGATCTTCTGGGGGGGCGGGGGTCAGGATCACCCTGTGCCTCTCAGTCAGAAGTTCTTTGGGTCGGGGCAACCGGCCTGCTCAGGCAGCATGTAGTAGTTCAGAACAGTTTTTCTGCGCTAGACCTGAGGCAGTAGACTGAGAGCCCTCCCAAAATGGGTGTGAGCAGTGAGACCACAAAGTGTCTCCAGTACTTGGACTGGGAGGTGGAGGGGATAGAGCATGCCTCTCTGTCAGATGCTCTGTGGTTGGGTGCTGCCCACCCCCTCAGGTAACATGCACCAGTTCAGGACCATTTCACTGCTCTGGGCGGAGAACTGTATTTCCTAGGCTGAGGCTGTAGACTGAGTATCCTGCTGAAGTGAGCACAGGCAGAGAGTTCCAGTATGGAATTCACTCATGGAATCTCAGCGCCTTTTCGCTGAATGAATTGCAGTGTTCTGGTGCAGCCTGCCTCGGTAGGCAGAGGCTTCCACTAGACCCCCTGTAGCTAAGGTGTCAGAGCTGTGGCTATGGTCTTTTCAATCCACTCTCAGAGTAGTCTTAGAGTCAGTCTGTATCTCTAAGTTTGAAACTCTGTGAGCCAATGCTATCACTGCTTTTGTGCCCTGCTGCACAGTGGGGGGCCCAGCTTAGAGGTCAGGAAAATCCGGTGGAGCCTGGAGATCCAATATGGAGATCATTAACTGATTCCTTGCCTGTATAGCAGTGCCCCAAAGCAGCCTGCCTGGAAGGGGCTTCCACCAGACCCCCTGTAGTCAGGCAGGGGAGTTGGGGACAGAGAGTTCCAAATTGTATTCTGTATCCTGCCCACAATGTGCTTGGGCTCAGGAAAGCTAGGCTCCTGCCAGCTAGATTCTGCTGTTACTGGTCAGCCAGATGCTGCTGCACTGACTTCTTATATTTTTGATGGATAATTCTAGCTACTAGAGTAAAGGAATGCGAAGACTGTCAAAATCCAATCCCTTATGAAATTTATATCCTAGTGAAAGTAACTTTTATAAAGCAAACATACAAATGTAATCTGATTCCAGGTAGCAAATGTGCTTTATACAAGATAATGGAAAGAGAGTTCTGGAGTGATTGTAAATCAGGGCACTCTCTAAATAGAATGGTTATATGAAGACTCTAAATAAAGAAGAGAAATAATGCAAGAAAAGAAAATAGAAAAGAGCATTAGTAGGAAGAAGGGATATCAAGTAAAAGGGTGATAGAAAAACAATTATGAATAAAATCACTTCCCCTTATTAGTGATGTATAAAGAGCTAAGAATAAAGATAAGCACCTCTAAACTCTTTGTATCTATTATTAATAAAAATTTTGTGGTCTCAACTGAGAGCCCCATGTGGAGGGGCAAACTTCAATCCCATGAAAGATTGAAAGATTCAAAAGTTGGCTTGCATATCAGACTAAGTATAATGTAGACTTGCTCTTCCAGTAGTTTGTAAATGCTGCTGATCCCACTTATCAAGTGCCTTTACTTGAATTTCTGAGGAGAGATAAACTTTACATATTGAACTCAGAGAATAACATGTAGCTAACAGAGTCTCCTGAAGAGAAGCTATAAAGGTAAAAGATAAATGATTAGATTCTTTAAAGCAATTTTATTTCCCCAAATTTTTCCTCAGTCAGCTATTTCTCTTATTTGTTCAACTAGGATAAAAATCCTTTGGAGATTTATTTTTATAAACGAAAGTAATAATAGTTCATATATGCCAAGGAGAGTAAAATCATCTTTTCTTTCAAACTTTGATCTTTACAGATATGACAATTTGGCTGCCTTTGGAGGCAGAGCAACAGGAAAAATGATGCACCCAGAAGGATAGATGCCTGTGAAGGAGGCAGACAACAAAGACCCAGGACTAGTCAGTGCCAACAGACTGCCTATGGGGCTTTCAAGACCAATCTTCAAGGCAAGTCCCTTGTACCAGAACAATAAACATTCATTACCTTCTCAGGCTTCTCAGTTCCAAGGATTTCAACAGCGTAACAAAGTCTCACCAAAAAATTCATCTACTGACATGAAAATCTTTAACTTTCAGTTGTCAAATATGAGTAACGACATGCCACAAGAGAAATTTGGCAATCCCCAACCAAATATGTCAAACTCTACTCGCCCCCAATTAAACTGCCTACAATCAATTCAAGACAAAATGACACTGGGTAGGGTTTCGAGCTCTTCTCAGATGACTCCAGAGAGAATGTCAGAAGCAGAAAAGAAATCCTGCAATACATGGAAGAATATTAGAAAATCATATGCACAGAAAAAATGCCAATTCGAAAAGTACCTCATTTTGTTCCTGATCAAGCACCTGAGAAGAAAAGAACAACCTCTATCAATTCTGCACAGGCCTCTATCAATTCTGCACAGGCCAGCCGAAAGTCAGGGATGGCTAATGGTGTCCACATGCAGTCATATAGGGACAGGGTGATTCACCTACTGGCACTGAAAGACTACAAAAATTCTGAACTTCTTGTTCAATTGCAAAAAGATGGTATCAAAATAAATGACACCAATTTTCTTGGAAAAATCCTGCTGCAGGTGGCTAATTTGAATGCCACTACTTTGTCATATACTTTAAAGGACAGTATCTTCAAAGAGGTTCAGAGAGATTGCCCTAGTTATAGTGAGGAAGACAAGAAGTCATTGGATTCAATACTTTCCAGAAAACTACATCCATTTCACAATGCTTCCAAGGCCACCCATTGCAATGAAACATCTGTAATTTCTAAAATGGATGATACATTATCCTCAAAGGATCATTTTCTCCATTTAGCTAGTATTGACACTTTAATTAAAAACAAAGGAGGACTCTGTCTCCCTAAGACTGCTGTACAGCTAACATCAAATGGCCATGTAAGTGGTAACAATGAAAAATCTGTAATTCTACCATGCTCTGCAGCTACTACCAAATATATCCCTTTGCCATTGTCTACTTCCCACTTGCCAGTTTCAAATCCATCACTGCTCATGAAACCCAATTGTAATGTTTGCAGTACTCCAGAAAAATCTGGAACTCAGCAATCATATGACAGCATCCGCCATGGTGGTGGCATGTTTGAAAGAGAGATGAATAAATACGCTTCTTTGGAACCTGCATCCTGTATTTCAGTCTAAAATAAGTATTCAAAACCAATAGAAATGCAGCATTTTTTGCCTGAGAAGTTCAAATGTACATTTGCAAAGCGAAAAACAACCATTCCAAATTACATTAGCAACCCAATAGAGAAACAGAAGATAGATTTTCAAAAACAAGATGAAATTGTGAAGTCAAATTCCAACAAAGAAGTTAAAAAAGGTTTTTCCTGACTCTGGGAAAAATCTGTTCTATGTCTGAGACTCCAGATTATTTGGCTAATTATTCTGCTATAGTTTCCTCTGACCAACGTCAGTGTTATGAGAAGGAATTCCGAGAAGATTATAATGAATATCAGACCATGTACAACAAGATACAGAGTTTATGCACACCAATTATTGACCTAGATTCAGAAAGGAAGGTATTTTCCCCAGGATCAAAAGAATACCAAGATATTACTGAAAAAATCTCCATAGAATATCAGAAAATGCGACAGTTTACTAATCCTAAATTTTGTGAAGAAAAAAATAGATGTGTGTTTCTTTACAACAAGCTGGTTCACATTAAAAGATTAATAAATGATTTTGACCAGCAGCAAGAAGTAAAGTCAACATAGTAATGGACAGTTTGGACAAGAATAAATTTTGTTTATTGAAATTACAGATAACTTGCTCCAAAATTCTTAAAGGATGACACTTTCTGGTTATTTTTAACTTACAAGATTATTTAATTTGTCTTTTTATTCTTTTCTTGATTCCTACAACTTTGAAAGTGCATTACATGGTTCTTTAACCTCCAATATTTGTGGTTCCACTACATAGTCCATAATATTGTGAGCTCAATGTCTATGAAATAAAATTGTATACATAGAAATAAAATGAGCAAGTTGAAATACTTTTGGATAGTCAGCCTCTCATTTTTTGGATAATCTTAATTCAAGTCAATCATTCAAATAGAGGATTAGAAATTACACATAGTACTTCTTTATATCTTAGGAAAATATGAGTTACATAGTCAAACACCTAAAGATTTTGAACTCTGGAGGATGTCTTACAGTTACTATTGCCATGATAAACACAACTTGGGAGAGGAAAGAATTTATTTGACTTACACTTCCATGGCATTGATCATAATTGAAGGAAGTCAGGACAAGAATTCAATCAGGGCAGGATTCTAGAGGCAGAAGTTGGTGCAGAGGCTATGTGAGGGGATGCTGTTTACTGGTTTGCTTGCCATGGCTTGCTAAGCCTACTTTCTTATAGAACCCAAGACCACCAGCCCAGAGGTGACCCTACATATAATGGGATGGAACTCCCACATTAATCACTAACAAAGAAAATACAGTCAGATCTTATGGAGAAATTTTCTCAATTGAGATTATTTCCTCTATGGTGACTCTAACGTATGTCAACTTGACATAAAACTAACCAGAACAAGGTATTTAAATTTTGCCCTCAAAATACTACTGCCATTCAAATAAAATACATTGCATTTATAAATCTGAATTCTGAAATTTGTCCTCAAAATTACATCCCTGTAGTAGTATCTGTATCCACCATCCAAAAGAAAATTTATAGTACCAAAAATGTAAATAACCATTATACAATCCACTAAGCCTATTACTAAAACCAACAATTGTGAACTGATCACCTAGTTAAGGAGTCAGCACACTTTCACTACCACTGAAGCAAATAGATCTAATGAATTTTTTTCTCAAGATTGTGAACATTTCCCAAGTTATTTTCATCTTTGTTTTACTTTTAATACATCTGCTATGTTTTAATTTTAAACATCTCCCAAAAACTCACATTTTAAATGTTTCTTCCTCAGATAAGTACTGTTATATTGATAGGCTATGAAAACTTTAGGAGTCAGAACTGACATGGTAGATATAGGTCACTAAGGGTCGTCCTTTAAAAGTTATTGAGTCCTTGGTTCCTGTCTAGCTCTGCACTTCCTGGACCATCATGACATGAACCATTTCTACATATTGTATTAGGACTTGGAATAGAACTTCTCCACAATCTTTACTTCACGCTGTTGGAATGAAATCCTCTGAAACAATAAATCCAAATAAATATTTCTCCTTAAATTTTTTCTGCTAGGTATTTTGTTCACAACGATACAAAATTAAGAAATATAACATGTAACTGAACTTTTAAATTATTATTTAACACTTATTTATTTATTTCTAAATTCACTTATAACAAACACCAACAATTTCTTAACTATTAATCCTATAAATTCCTACAACCCCTTTAACCTATCCACTAAACCTATTGATAATTATAACAACTACTTTCATAACCTTTTAGAATGATACAGTCTCTGGGGCAGGTCCTCAGTCGTCAGGAACACAGTCTTTGTTGTAGATTCTTTAACGCACTTAGCAGTCCTTTTTCTGGATCTCTCAGATGCAGGTTCGTCAGGGTCGTTGGTTATTGCAGTCTCACCTTAAATAAGGCTTCATGCTTTCTTTTCTGTGGGAGACTCCAGCCGTTTGCAGGCCAACTTACTTCTTTTGAATCAGGAACTCAGCTGCTCTGCCTCAGTCCTTAAAGCCAGGCACAATTTCCTTTAGGCCACTGTTTGGACAGATCAAACCCCTCTAGGCAAAAGCTGAGCCACAGGGTCCAGTCCTTGGCCTTTCTGTGTCTTGCTCAGGCTTTCTTTGCTCACCGGCTTCTTTTTGCTTCAGGGAGAGAGCTGGCCATCAATGGCCAGCCCTTTTTTCAGCAGGACTCTTGGAGCTCTCTAGCATCAGGGGCCTCTTCTCCTCTGGGCTTCACGCACTGTCCTCAAATAGGAGGAACTCTGTTTCAGCTTAATTTGGGCTCTGCCCACTTAGCAGCTGAAAACAATGTCAGGCCAGATACTTTGTTTCTTCAAGTCTATTGAGTCTTTCCTGTTTTCCTGACTTCAAACTTGTTTTTCAGTCTATTGAGTCTTTCCTGTTTTTGCTGACTTCATGCTGATAATGCTCTTCAGGCCCCGAATTAAGAGACAGTATCAGAAACTCCTATATATTTTCTAAATCTAATTTATCTAACTCCTACAATAACACATGTCTAGAAGCATCCTGAAAACTATCATTCTTTCTTTGTTGTACTGTGCCTCCCAGGGAGACTCCTGGCTTGTGTGGTACTCTCCCAGGAAGCTAGGGCATTGTCAAGCACCAGGCCAGAAGTGTGTGATTCTCTGCCAGAAGGTCAGGGCTACATCAGTTTTCAGGCAGAAAAGGTTGAAACACAGAATGGGATCTGTGCCACTGGATATCCTGGAGAGGTAGGAGAAAGGATTTTCTCTACCAGCAAGTGTTAAAACTCTTTTAGCTAAGCAAGCAGGAGAGTTAGGATAACCCTAATCTTCTCTGTCATGAAGGTTACTGGTCTTTTACCTAAGCTGCTGGCCCTAGACCAGACTGCAGCAGGGACTTAGAAGCTCCTGAGCTAAGCCAAGGAGCCAGTCAATGTCAATGACTGCTTCAGGAACAGCTAAAAACAAACTGCCACAGACGAACTATGACCTGATTTGGGAGCTCCGTTTTTGACTTTTCAAAAACTAAAATAGGTTATATGCTGTCCAAAAAATTCTAGAAGGCAATACAAGTTTTATTCAGGTCTTAAGTCATTTGTTATAGTACATGGTTTTTTGTTTGTTTTTTTTCTTTTTATTTATTCTTCTCTCATACAATATATCTGACCACAACCTATCCTATCTCTACTCTTCCCAGTCCTCTCTTCCCTCTCCCCCAAATCTATTGATACTCTGTTTCTCTTAGAAAAGAGCAGGCCTCTCAGGGTTATCAACCAAACTTGGCATAACAAGATACAATAAGGCGAGGTAGAAATTCTCATATCAAGGCTAGAAGAGAACCCAGTAGGAGGAAAAAGGTTCCATAAGTAGATAAAAGAGTCAAAGACATTCTTTATGTAGTCCTGGTTGTCCTAGACCTCCTAAGACATGATTATTGAAAGTTATACCTTTTGTTTCAATATTTTTAAAATCAGTATAAACCAACATCATCAACATATTTTTTGGTTTGTAAGTGATTAAATACTTCCTGCACTCTTAGAATGAAAACAATATTTTCCTTAATGAATGACACTATTAAAATATTATCACTCTAGACTCATTAAAAGTAAGAACTTTTTCAGGCTAAATATTTATTTATTAGCATTTGTATTTATATCCTATAGAAGTGTCCATGAAATTATCTATGTAAGAAAATATAGCTAATTAAACTATTTAACCAGTATTTAGATTATTGTCGATTGATTTGGAACAATTAATCTTTAAGCAGACATTATAAATGAGTACACAGACACCACGTGGATTTTAACAAGCCATGGCCTGAATTGTGCAATCCTAGCCCATCTAAGATAGCTCTTGATTCTATTACCCAAATATGACCCCATATATACATACGTCCCCTTGGACTGCCATTCTCCATGATATGCCGATGTTCCTGGCCATGTGGAATGAGGTTGCCTCCTTCCTGCTGCTCCTGGCTGGAATGAATTAATCCTCTGTCTAAAGCACAGGCTTCCTGTTAGGAAGTCCCACCTTTTTCTGTCTTTGTCCAATCTCAGGCCTCGGCATTTTATTTAACCAATCAGAGTCAATGTATGTAAGTAACAGACAGCAAGCAGCTCCAATTAATTAACATTTAGAATGCTTAACACTACCCCAACATATCTATGTGCTTAATAAAATCTCTGTGCTGTTTCTGAAAGGACAAGGTTGTTTATGTAGTTTGACAAGCCGTATGCTTTGACTATATTTTTTTCTGAGATGAGATTTTAGGCCAATGTTATTCAATTTTTACAAATTCAGTTCAAGAAGCTTCACTTGAATGTATGCCACAGTTCATACTTAACATACATGGGGATTTCTTGAACTGGAAATATTTTGTCTAAAAGTGGAATATATATTTCTTTATTGAATTTTTATTAGCTATTTCTAGTGAATGAGATCCTGTTGGGAAGGACAGGTAGGGAGTGTGATTATTAAACAATACAAAAAGGAACATTAAATATAAGACTTTATAGCTATTAAATACATGAAACCATGGATACAGCCAAATTCTCAGTAAATGGAGGCAGAAACATCTTTCTTACATAAAGGTTTGTACTGCAGTTTACAAGGAAAATTGTACCAAAATGTTTTATGTTATTGGTTTAGGGTAATTTCATGGGTTAAAGAAGTAATTAATTGCACTGGTGTAATAAAGAGGGCCTTGTGGATTCCAGGGAAGCAGGAAAGGAATAAAGTCATAAAAATTGACTTCCACAAAGTTTGTTTCTGACACTATGCTAAATTATTCATCTTCATTTTTTAGATTTAATTAATTTTCACAGGAGCTATATCTATAGAAGAACAATCTTCAGTCCATAAATATTGAGAGGAGGAGGAGAAGGTAATGGTGGGTATTTTCTACACACACTTTTTTTTCCTTTATTTTTTATTTCTTCAAGTTACATCTCGAGGGGGCCAAGATGGCGGCGACCTACCCTGACACATTTTGAACGCGGGGAAAAAAGAGCCATAAAAAACACAGAGTTATTGGGCACTGTGCAAAAACCGGAGGGGCTAGACCCCCCCGGGAACATTCACAACTCCCAAGGGACTGTTAAAAGTCCCAGGATAAGGCTCTCCCCCCATCTCTCACAGACACGGAAGCCACTAAACCCGGGATTCGGGAACTCCCATTTGGAGAGACGCCTGGTAAGATCGACCCCAACTCAAAGCAGGCAGAATCAGAGGACACTTGGTGATCGCTCACTAGCCTACTGGGCTCCCCACACCTCAGGAAGAACTTATAGCCACTTAAGAAACTTTGCGGGATAGTGGAAGTCTTAGCAAGGAAGAAACAGGGCGCTCGGCGGGTGGTCCGCAGCCGCTCGAGACGCAGAGGTTCCGAGAGAGTGGGAAGCCGGCGGGCAAAGTAATCAGGGTGGGAAGTAGGCTCAGGCGGGCGGGAGGGGCCGAATCCCCGTGCACCCACGACAGCGCAGCTGGGTAGGGAGCCCGGCAAGGGCAGGGCCGAATCCCCACGCGCGCACGGCAGGACAACAGGGGAGGGACCCCGGAACAGGCGGCGGGCGGGGCCAGGGATCTGCACATCCACGGCTGAGCTGCTGGGGAGAGAGGCCCACTCAGGGGGCCGGAGGATCCAGGGCTCGGTGGACCCACGGCCGAGCAGCTACGGAGGGAGACCCACGGCTGGGCAAACAGGGAGGGAACCAGGCACAGGGGTCAGGCCTGTGGCGAGAAGCCTAGTGAGAAACCAGAAATCAGGGGACCATATCTGTATTCTGGAAAATCCAGACATATTAGGTGTGGAGCCAGACCCTGTCAGCCTCCGTGACGACAAACAAAGCGCACAGAATCTGTGCCTGGGCAAACAGGTCCATACCATCAAAACCATTACAGGCTGATAACTCAGAGTGCAACATAGAGAAGTCTGAATTGAGAGCAGTGAAACAATCCCAGTCCATTTCTCACAACATGGGAATAGGCTGCACCAGCTCACAGTGCTTCAGGCGATTAAAACCACAGTGACCCTGAAATCCCCCTGTAAGCAACGACAGATAGCCAAGTAACTCGTCCCCCGCACCAAAGCATCCTCTGTGGATCCAAGCACAGAAAACGACAAGAACAGACAGCTAAATGCATCCAATGGCCAAAGGTCCAAGAAAAAATAGAAATCAAGGAAATATGACTCCAACAAAGCAGAATTATCCTAGCTCATCCAATTAGGATGACCTCACACCAACAGAAACACATGAAAACGTTGACAATTCTGCATTATGGAAAGTGATAGAGTCCCTTCAAGAAGAACTTAAATCTATGAAGTAATTCAAAGAAGCCACAATTTCACAAGTCAAAACAATGAACAACACCATTAAAGAGCTCCAAGCCAAGGTGACAGAGCTTGAACAGGAAAAAGACAAAGCAATGAAAGATTTTCATACAAAAAAAAGGAAGCTGGAGAAGGAAATGTACAAAATGAACAAAACCATACAAGACATGAAAATAGAAATAGAAACAATAAAGAAAACTCAGTCAGAGTTAAAAGAGGAAGTGGAGAATCAAGGGATGAGAACAGGAACTATGGATGTGAATATCAAAAATAGGATGCAAGAGATGGAAGACAGGATCTCAGGCATGGAAGATTCGATGGAAGAAATCAGTACAACATCCAAAGAAAATGAGAAGGCTAAAAAATCTCTCACCCACAACATCCAAGAAATCAAGGACTCAATGAAAAGACGGAACCTAAGAATTATAGGTATAGAGGAAAGAGAGGACTCCCGACTCCAAGGTCCAGGAAATATCTTCAACAAAATCATAGAGGAAAACTTCCCAAACCTGAAAAAAGAGATGCCAATAAAAATCCAAGAGGCTTACAGAACACCAAACAGATTAGATCAGAAAAGAAACTCCTCTTGCCACATAATAATTGAAACACCAAATGTACAGAACAAAGAAAGAATATTAAAAGCTGTAAGAGAAAAAGGTCAAGTCACATACAATGGCAGACCCATCAGAATTACACCTGACTTCTCCTCAGAAACTTTAAAAGCTAGAAGGGCCTGGTCAGATATACTACAAGTCCTGAGAGATCATAGGTGCCCAGCCAGACTACTTTACCCAGCAAAACTCTCTATCAACATAGATGGAGAAAACAAGATGTTCCATGACAAAATCAAATTTAAACAATATCTACCCACAAACCCAGCCCTACAGAAAATCCTAGAAGGAAAATCCCAACCCAGAGAAGAAAACTCCACCCAAGAAAACAAAGGGAATAGAAAACCCTTCAGCAACTAAACCAAAAGAGGCACAGGACCACCACCTATACCAAACTAATGGGAAATAACAACACCAGGTCACTAATATCCATCAACATCAATGGTCTCAACTCCCCAATAAAAAGACACAGGTTTACAGAGTGGATCCACAAGCAAGACCTTCCTTTTGCTGTATACAAGAGACACATCTCACTACCAAAGATAGACACGGCCTCAGAGTAAAGGGCTGGGAAAAGGTTTTCCAAGCAAATGGACCCAGGAAGCAAGCTGGAGTAGCCATCCTAATATCAAACAAAACAGACTTCCAACTGAAGTTAATGAAGAAAGACAAAGAAGGGCACTATATACTCATTAAAGGGAATATTCATCAAGAGGAAATTTCAATACTGAACATCTATGCCCCAAATACAAAGGCACCTACTTTTGTAAAAGAAACACTTCTAAAACTTAAAGCGCACGTCGATCACAACACATTAGTAGTGGGAGACTTCAACACCCCACTCACAACAATGAACAGATCATCAAGACAGAAGACAAGCAGAGAAATATTGAGTCTAACAGAGATCATGAAACAAATGGACCTAACAGATATCTACAGAACGTTTCACCCAAACACAAAGGAATACACCTTTTTCTCAGCACCCCACGGAACCTTCTCCAAAATCGAACACATAGTTGGACACAAAGATAGTCTCAATAGATACAAGAAAATTGAAATAACACCTTGTATCTTATCAGACCACCACGGAATAAAGCTGGTCTTCAACAGCAAAAGTA
>CAJQZJ010023778.1:0-15738 GCA_907164525.1 Lophiomys imhausi | reverse complement strand
CAACCTTCTATACTGATGTTAACAAGATGGGAATGGCAGGTTATAAGTCAGACAAAATCAGCAAGGTAATCAAGAATCCATATACCTCAGTTCAAAAAGCAGAATTGTATGCAATCCTTATGGTGTTATTAGATTTTCCTGAGTCTCTTAACATAATTACAGTTTCTCTATATGCAGAAAGAGTTGTGTCACACATAGAAACTGCTGAATTTAATCCCGATAACACAGAATTAACGTCTTTATTTATACAATTGCAACAGGTCATCAGAGGTAGAAATAATCCATTATATATAACCCATATTCGATCCCATACAGGTTTGCCAGGTCCACTGGCACAAGGAAATGAGGAAATTGACCAGTTACTCATAGGAAATGTGTTGGAAGCCTCAAAATTTCATCAGAAACATCATGTTAACAGTTCAGGTTTAAAGAAAAAATTCTCTATTACCTGGCAACAAGCCAGGGAAATAATTAAAAACTGTCCTACGTGTTCTCTGTATAACCAAATTCCATTACCTGCTGGTAGTAACCCTAGAGGTACTAAAAAGAATGGAATTTGGCAAATGGATGTTTTTCACTTTGCAGATTTTGGAAAACAAAGGTACGTACATCATACCATTGATACATACTCAGGGTTTCAATGGGCAACTGCTTTAAGTTCTGAAAAAGCTGATTGTGTTATTGCACATTTGTTAGAAATAATGGCATTTATGGGTGTACCTGCACAAATTAAGACTGATAATGCTCCTGCATATGTATCTAATAAGATGAAGCAATTCTTTGCATATTATAATATAAAACATGTTACTGGTATACCACACAATCCTACAGGACAAGCAATTGCAGAAAGAGCTAATCGTACCTTAAAAGAGATGCTTTTTAAACAAAAGGGGGAATTAAAGAATCCCAGGGATAGATTACACAATGCATTGCTAACTTTGAATTTCCTAAATGTTGGTGAAAAGGGTACCACTGCAGCTGAGAGACATTGGGTTATACAAAAACTGAGGAATTAAATCAACCAATATATTATAAGGATATGTTAACTTTAGAGTGGAAACCTGCAATGGTTTTAAGATGGGGACATGGTTATGCCTATGTGTCTACAGGGAATGAAAAAATGTGGTTACCAACAAAACTTATAAAGATTAGATCTGACCAGGGAGAACCTCCCATTAGCTGAAATATGAATGTCTTCGCATGGTAAGAATATTTTATTAACTTTATGGTGTTCATGATGTTCCAATCTTTTATCCAGAATGGACAGAGTTTATGCCTTAAAATGGACTTACAAAGTTGTTCTATGCCTTCCATTTGCTCAAATTTAGAGCAAAAATTTATTTTCAGAGCCAAGGACTAAATGACAATAACAAGACAAATGGGCCAGAAGATTCAACCTAACATACTGCTTCAATCACTGTTTTCTTAAAAACTTTGCATGCAAATCATTTTTAAAAGCGCTAGTCCAAAAAATGATCGATCTTACAGAGACTGGACAATAAAAGCTATAGGTAACTTTCCCGAGAATTGGCCAATATCTCAATTTTTGAAGGATACCCGAAAATATTTACACTCCATTCCCAAAAAATGGGTTGGAAGTTTTTTGTGTGTGTTATGTTATGTGTTGTGATTGTTGGTTGTTGTCTGGGATGAATGGATATATGTTATGTGTTGTGAATTGGATTTGAGGATTTTCTTTTTTCCCTCATTCTATTTTTTGTCTCTTTTATCATTAAAAGCTTAAGATTATTTTGTTATATTGGTAGAAATTTAAGATTCTGTTTATTGATGCAAGTTTAAAAATGTTTTGTATGTAATAGAAAGTAAGTTTATTGATAAGAATTAAAAATGTTTTGTTTACTTTAATGTCTTTTGTCAAAAAATGTAAATACAACTATGTATTGTGAGAAGTTTAAGGTTATTTTAACACTTGCTTTAAGGTATATTGATAAAAATTTAAAGTTAGTTTATGTATTGTACATAGACAATTTATTTACATTTTATATGTAGATATTATGTAGATTTATTTTTTATTTTACTAGAAGGGGGATATGTAGGGGTTAGATAAATTAGATTTAGAAAATATATAGGAGTTTCTGATACTGTCTCTTAATTCGGGGCCTGAAGAGCATTATCAGCATGAAGTCAGGAAGAACAGGAAAGACTCAATAGACTGAAAAACAAGTTTGAAGTCAGGAAAACAGGAAAGACTCAATAGACTTGAAGAAACAAAGTATCTGGCCTGACATTGTTTTCAGCTGCTAAGTGGGCGCAGCCCAAATTAAGCTGAAACAGAGTTCCTCCTATTTAAGGACAGTGCATGGAGCCCAAAAGAAGAAGAGGCCCCTGATGCTAGAGAGCTCCAAGAGTCCTGCTGAAAAAAGGGCTGGCCATTGATGGCCAGCTCTCTCCCTGAAGCAGAAAGCTGGTGAGCAAAGAAAGCCTGAGCAAGACACCAAAAGGCCAAGGACTGGACCCTGTGGCTCAGCTTTTGCCTGGAGGGGTTTGATCTGTCCGATCTGTGGCCTAGGGGAAACTGTGCCTGGCTTTAAGGACTGAGGCAGAGCAACTGAGTTCCTGATTCAAAAGAAGTAAGTTGGCCTGCAGACGGCTGGGGTCTCCCACAGAGAAGAAAGCATGAAGCCTTATTTAAGGTGAGACTGCAATAACCAACTTACCCTGACGAACCTGCATCTGAGAGATCCAGAAAAAGGACTGCTAAGTGCGTTAAAGAATCTACAACAAAGACTGTGTTCCTGACGATTGAGGACCTGCCCCAGAGACTGTATCATTCTAAAAGGTTATGAAAGTAGTTGTTATAATTATCAATAGGTTTAGTGGATAGGTTAAAGGGGTTGTAGGAATTTATAGGACTAATAGTTAAGAAATTGTTTGTGTTTGTTTTAAGTGAATTTAGTAATAAATAAATAAGTGTTAAATAATAAGTTAAAAGATCGGTTACATGGCAGTTTTGTTTTGTTTTGTTTTTAGTACATAAGGAGAGCTAAGGCCTTAGCTCTCTGACTTTGCTGCAAGGCAACAGCTTTTGTTAAAGTAGCCGCACTTTGAAAGCATTTGGGTTCAGTTCCCTGCTCTTTGGCTAGGAAACCAGCTTTCACCTGGGCCTTCTCACACTGAAAGCATGGTTTCTAATTGCCATAGTTGGATGCCATATGTAAAAAAAAAATTAATTTAATTACTTACTAGCATTTATATTATTATTAATTGGTTTGGCATCCGTTAATCTTTAAGTAGCCATTATAAATGAGTACACAGAGACTGCATGGATTTTAACAAGCCTTGGCCTGAGTTGTGCAATCCTGGCCCATCTAAGCTAGCTCTTAATTCTATTACCCAACTATGACCCCATATATACATACGTCCCCTTGGACTGCCATTTTCCATGCCATGCAGATGTTCCTGGCCATGTGGAATGAGATTCTTTTCTCTAACCCATGGCATGTGTCTTCTTCCTGCTGCTCCTGGCTGGAATGCCTTCTTCTTCCATCTAAAGCACAGGCTTCCTGCTCTAATCTCAGGAAGTCCCACCTTTCTCTGTCTTTGCCCAGTCTCAGGCCTTGGCATTTTATTTAACCAATCAGAGTCAATGTAAGTAACAGACAGCAAGCAGGACCAATTAGCATTTAGAATGCTTAACACCAAGACAATGCCAAGCCATAAACTTTGTTTTTAGTCCATATGCTGCCATGTCAAGTGCCCACAGCCAAGTTGATCTTCATGCCCCCTTTTAAGAGACTATATCAGAAGCCCCTAGGTATTCACTAAATCTAATTTATATTAATCTAACTCCCCTTACACTCTTGAATGGCTGAAGAAATGGCTCAGTGAAGAGCATTTTTCTTGCAGAGGACCTGAGTTTAGTTCCCAGCATCCATAGTACCTCACAACAATCTGTAACTCCATTCTAGGGAATTTGACACCTTGTTCCAGACTACAGGGGAATCAGGTACATACAAGGTACATATATATGCATGCAGGCCAACATTCTTCCACATAAAATAAAAATAAAAATAAAATGTTAATGTTGGTTGTGGGGTATGCATGGACTGGACATTGGGAATGTATGTTGTGCCTTGTAATTTTCATAATTGTGGCCTAATTATTAAAAAAAAAAGAATTCAGAATTCCGGGAGAAGGGGAGGGGTGAAGGGAGGAGACTGTGTTGGAGATGTCACTTGGTGTAATAAATAAACATTAAAAAAAATTAAAAATAAATAAATTCAAGCTAGTAGATTAAACATCAGTGAGCACATTTGGTAGCAAATCAATGCATAGTAAATTGTAAAGAAGTCTTTTTTTAAATAATTTATTTTTTATTTCTTCAAGTTACATCTCAGTCACAATCCCTTCCCTACTCCCCCCTCCTGTCCCACCCTTCCACCCTCTTTCCCCTCAACACCCATCCTCTATCCTTTTTTTTTCTTTAGTCTAAGGTAGATCTTTTTACCCCCAACAACTCCCCCCTTCAGTCCAACAAATGGTTCTCTCTCCTATAACAATAAATACAATACAAAACAACAGAAATAAATAGGCCACAATTATGGCTTAGCATACATTCCACATGTCCAGTCCATATGCATCTGGCCCCTGACTTTAACATTCTACTATCTAACCATCTCCATAAGTTTAAAGTTCTATATCTAACTCAGCTTTCATACTAACTTGCATCACAATTTTAAAAACATCTACTTAGGTCCAGAACACCCTCTTGATTCCTAAACAACTCAAAATTTAACTATGAGACTCTAGCTATCTATTCTTCAACCACCTCAGAGACCTGAGAGGGATAAATATATCTGATTATATAGGAAGTGCAGGGCCTGCAGCTTCCAAAACTAAGAAATGACATACCAGTGGCTGCCTAGACAGTTCCCATTTTCTCTCCATACATTACAGCATCAATCTTCAGCCGATTGGCCCCGTTTCTCCGATTGTAAAGCAGGAATTATGAAGGACTTGCCTACCCTGTCTTGGCAGAGTTAGGCTGTCGACTTACCTGCTTCCAAGTTTTGTCTTAATACACTTACAGAATTTAGTTCAAGTGTAGATATGGATATGTGTGTGTATGCTGCCCTCTAGTGTTCATTGCCTCAGAATGTTAGAATGAGCACAGGCTGGCAGGGATGAAGAGGATGGGTGATGACGGTGGTGATGATGATGGTGGTGGTGATGATGGTGATGGTGGTGATGCTGATGATGATGATGGTGATGATGGTGGTGATGATGATGGTGATGATGATGATGGTGGTGGTGATGGTGATGGTGATGATGATGATGGTGATGGTGATGATGGTGATAGTGATTTTTTTCTTGTCTCTGCAGAAGTTTCTATTTCTATTTTCCATGAAAAACTCTGTGAAGTCTAGATTTTTTCTAATACAATGGTATTCAGCAACAAATTTACAGACAGCTTTATGGACCATTGAAAGCTGAGAGGATCCTGGCCAAGTGTGTATGTATTTACCTATAAAGGTAAGTATGATTTTTCTCAGAATTATGCTCCAAATAATGTCTATCAGAAATAAAATTCTATCAAGAAGTTATTTCTGAGTCTGAATGAAAATTACTACTGTAAACGAATCATAGTTAATATGCAGAATTAAAGACAAATAACTCCATTGTGCTCAGTATGTCAAAGAGATACTCTGAAAGGGAAATTGTAAATCATTTGAGAATGCTGGCAGAATTATATCATTTGCTTTGATGAAAGGCAGAGGAAATTCTCTCTGTCTCTCTGTCCTTCTGTCTCTCTCTCTCTCATACACACACACACACACACACACACACACACACACACAAACATTTAAGATAAATACTTAAACATCCACAAGTCCTTAATAGCACTTGATACATACTACAATAAAAATTGGATTACCTAATACATGTCTTTATACAATTATTTTGAGACAGAAACCCACCACTTAATAGAACTGTTGTTTTATAAATCACTATTGTTATGTACTGAGCTATACTCACTCCCAAATTCATTCAAGTACTGAACCCAATATTTATAATGTGGTTGTAATTGAAGAGATGGTCTCCGAAGAGATAACTGAGTTAAAATGAGGTCATTAGGGTGGATCGTAGAGCAGTATGGTTGTACTGTTAGTGGACATTTGGTGTAGTGGCAGATCATGTGAAGATACATGGAAAAAACAGTCATCTTAGAGCCAAGGAGAGAGATCCTGCAGACACATTCATCCTGTACGTCTAGTTTCCAAAAGCAAAAAACCTCTGAGCAAGCTAGAGGAGAAAGCTCGTAAGCAGCATTCCTCCATGGCTTCTATTCCTTAACTCACTCAACACATGATGTCTTAACTATGACGCCTCAGCACACTAACACAAACAGCGAAGCCAACACCAGTCTGTTTGGTTGATGGATATTCAGATTAAAATTTTTGTATGGAAATTGTCCAGGTTGGTTTTTTGCTTGTTTGTCAGCTTGATACAAACTAAGCTAGCTGGGAAGAGAAACACAACTGAAAAATTCCCACCATCAAGTTGGCATGTAGATGAGTCTATATGACATTTTCTTCATTAATGATGGGAGGGCTTACCCCCGTCTGGATAGTGCCACTCCTAAGCAGGTGTTCATGGGGTACACAGGAAAACAGACTGAGCAAGCTAGAGGAGAAAGCTCATAAGCAGCATTCCTCCATGGCTTCTGCTTCAGTTCCTCCCTCCCAGTCCCTGCACTGAGTTCCTGTCTTGGCTTTAGTCAATGGACTGTGATGTGGACGCATAAGCCAAATAAATCCTTTCCTCCCTAAGTTGCTTTTGGTCGTAGTTTTTTATCACAGCAATAGAGAGCAAACTAAGACACTGATTATACATTTCATTTAATAGATGATGTATTTACATATCAAATGTTTTGAATACCCTTAAGCAATTTCATTCCTGAATTTACTATGGGCATACATAAATAAGTGTATACATATACAGGATTTTGTTTCATGGGTGGTAGTCAACTTTTATTACTCTTACACTAACCACTGCTTCTCTTAGGACAGCAATGATGTGATGTCAGCCTCGTTCTTTTGGATAAGAAATGAGGCAGAAGCTTTTCATTCTAGAAACTGACTGGAACTAATTAATGTGTTTATTGCTGCATAGACTCAGCAGCCTGCTAGACATTTCTACTGGATCTAAACATCTCTATACCAGTACTTTCTTTGTGTTGTTAACCAAGTAACCATTGAACACTCAGGAACCTCAGCCAGAAATCCCAGCACTTTAAGAAATACTATATTTAATTATCTATTTGTGTGCATATATAGATGTGTGTCTGCATATGTGTGGTAATGTTTTTATTTTAGAGAACCTCACGGTTAAGTCTGTTTGAGGTCTCAGGAGAGAGATTGAACTTCTGAACAGTGTTGAGAATGATAAAGACTACGGGGACTTTTAGAAATGAAATAAGTGCATTTTGCGTTATGAAATGAAAAAGAAATGTTAATGGGCAATTATGAAATATTATCATTACAATGGTAGGTAGTATTTGGATGTCAATTTTGGAGGGGCTTGTAGAGGTTAAGCTTGTTTGATAAGATTTAGAATCAAAGAAGGGTGTGGTGGCACACCCCTTTAATCCCAGCATTTGAGAGGCAGAGGCAGGTGGATCTCTGTGAGTTCAAGTCCATCCTGGTCTACAGAACGAGTTCCTGGGCAGACAGGGCTACAAAGTGAAACCCTGTCTCAAAAAACAAAAACAATGTAGGCATAAGGTTATTGTGTAATTCAAATGCTGATTTTTGTAGCCTCTATATCTGTTTGCAATTCTTGTACTGAGAATTTTCTGTTTCAATGTTGTATGAACACTGCTCCCCAATTGTTCTTGATGTGCCACTAAAGCAGTTTACAGTTAATTGCCAAGCAGGGGAGAGCATAGGGCTGGACTTCCTGCCCTCCAGGGGAGGAGGATTAGAGAGAGAGTAACTAGGGAATTCAGCCACAGGCAGAAGTGCAGAAGACATCAATGGAGATTCAGCTGAAGCAGGAAAGCCACAAACTGCAAGTATCTCTGAGATTTATGCTGGGGGGATGCCAGATTAATTTAGTGAGTTAAGAATAGAGTAATAACTGATGAGTTTATGTGTTGTGAAGTTTGTTTAACAAATAATGTGATAGAGTCTCAATTATTTGGGTGATAACTGCGTTAAGAGAGAAAGTGTGAAACATATTTATATAAATTTACTTTAACGAAACAACAAAGAACCAAACAAACAAAAAAGATTTCAGCATGAAAGTAATCAAGTCTCATGAGCATTGTGCATTGCCTAAAACCACAAAAACATTTCCTATGCAAGAGAACACAGTCACCAGATTCAGGAAATGAATACAGCTAAAATAATTTAATCTGATTTTTAAAACAAAACAAAAAACCTCATTCAAATTCTCTTAAATAGCAAATGAGATCCAGAGGCAAATGAATGGATTCCTTTCAAAAATCCATTAGCAATCAAGTGTCTTTATTCTCCTTCAATCTAAAAACAGGTTTACTTTGTCTTTCATAATATTGACACCTGATGAATACAATCCATGCTTTGCCAAATGTACCTCAGTTTGGGGTTGTTTAACCCTTCCCCATGTTATGATTCAGATTGTGCATTTTTGTAAACATCAGAGAGAGACAGACAGACAGATAGACAGACAGACAGACCAACCCTCTTTCCAAGTTGCCTGACTGGTAACAGTAATTTTCATGACCACTGGCAGATTTCTACAGTGTCAAGTTTGTATCTTTTTCCTTTATAACAAGTGTACTTAGCGGGCAACTTAGTACTTGTGTATTAATGTCATTATGAGCTTCTTAAACTCTTACCCTCTGGCTTTAGCATATACTGATGTTTTTTCCAAATGAATGATTATTCTAATGGTTGCCAAATGGTGATATCACTCCTATATTTATTAGTTGGAATTTTAATGTAAGGGAGAACTATTTCAATTTTTCAAAATATTCTTTTATCTCAATGTGACCTTAAGTACATGTGTTTAGTGTATTATAACACATGATTATAATGTTGATTAGATCGAGCCATCTGTAGTCAATTATGACCTTTTCAAGATGACTTCGGGCAATCTCTGATATGTTTCATCATTCTATAAGAACATGCTGAATTTCTGGCACATTATTTTTCAATCCCATTTTGTACATGATGTTCCTGTTCTGGAGTCACCCATTTCTCCAAGGGGTCCTAATTCTTTTAAAGAAGATTGGTGGTCAAGAGACCAAGACCTTGTAGGTACTATGTGCTCATTGTCTCTCGTGTTCCACTGCTCCTAGATCTCTTCAACAGACAAAACTAGGGGAAACTATAGATAAACACACAGATCATTTTATCCAGAAACTCTTTACAACCTAAACAACTGTACATGCTATTAGTTTTCTAATGTCATTTCTGCTAGAAATATTCTCTTACCCCACAATACAACACTGCAGATACCTCTGCCATATAGACATCTGCAAGGTGTTACAAAGGAGACCAGAGTGGATGTCAGCTAATTGTGTCCTGAAAACCACATCTCCAGAACACACAAGCAGTATTATCACTGTGAGACTGGGAAATTAAACGTCAGTTATGACTATCTATGAAAAGACAATACACAGCTCTAGAAGGGGCTCATTGTTCATTTAACAAATCCTCATTAAGTATTATTTGATTTTTCAGTACATGCTGTGCATGAAAATATTAAGATACAATGAAAACTTTTAGACCATGGTCTAATGAGGTGAGCGTTTTTGGGATGCTCAGAGTATTTACTAGGTAACTCGCTAAGAACCACAGATGGGACACTTGGGAGCAGTTTACAAGGAACGATTTTCAGGAGAGGAGGACAATATATACAAGGATCAGGTCAGGAAAGGGTGTAAGTCATTTGTCGTGATATACATAATTCAATATTGTATAAAACTATGTGCAACAGATAATTCAATACAGATTATTTCATGATGGACTTAATTTAAAAAACTGAAAATATGAGTTAATGAGAAAACCCAGTGAGATGGAGCATCTGTGTCCATGGAAAAGTTATTAGACTTTCCTCATTTGAAGTAATTTGTTTAAAGATTTATTTATGTATATGAGCGCTGTCTTCTTGTACATCTGCACACCACAAGAGGACATCGGATCCCGTAATAGATGGTTGCGAGCATTCATGCGGTTGCTGGGAATTGAACGCAGGACTCTTGGAAGAGCAATCAATGTTCTTAACCACTGAAACATTTTTCTTGAGCCATTTCAAAGCCCCTTTAAAATAATTTTTAAAAGCAGGCACTTGAAACATTATCAGCTTCATATTAGTCTAGCGAAAGAAAATCAGTAGTCAGAACTGGAGTCAGGACACAGGTAAGCAGGCAGCTTGCCTTAGGCAACAGTAATGGACAGGCTTTCTACTGAAGACATCAAAGACAGTTTGGTAAGACACTGCGGGGATGGTGACAGCTTAAATCAAGTCAGAGATTCAGAAGGGGAATTTGGAGGTTTTTGAGTGGAAAACCCAGCAGCTCAGCTCGGCAGGCTCTACCTACATCGATGACATTTGCTATGGTCTCCTCATTGCATTTTGAGAACCAAATGAGGGTTTTCTGTTTGTTTGGTATGATGATACCAGTAAGAACGGGAAAACTGGCCTCCAAAATGTACGCAACCCCGTCGCCATACAAAAGACGAGGCAGGTTGTGTGGGAGTCCGGCTGCGGAACAAGGCCTCTTCTCGTAGCTGAGCGACGAGGCACCTGGGATTTTTCCACTCCCGGTGATTCACAGCCGAAGATGGCGCCCGAGGCGGAAGTGGGCGGAGAGGGGAAGGGAGCGGCGGGAGGCGAGACGTCATCAGCACGCCGTGAACTCAGCGCCCGCGGAACTGCGACTGTCCCCGCGACCGCTCGTGTGTGGTAGGGATCCTCGTTCACACTTAAACGACATGTTTCATTGCGTGAGCGTGACTGCCGAGGGGGCGACAAGTCCCTCTCGGCCGCCCTGCCTCACGAATGTCCACATTCATCCGTCCCCCCGTCCGTGACAGCTGCCACCTCCGCCGCGGCCCGCGGCGCAATCCCCGCGACCGGAGCGGACACTGTCCCCGAGCTTCCGGCTCCGTGGGCGGGCGGAAGCCTCAGCCCCGCCCCCTCCCCGGGGCGCGCGCGTGCGCACCGGAGCCGGAGCTCGTGCCCGGGAGGCCCGCTGCGGAGGCGGGGAGGGGGCGTGGCCTCGGCCGGGAGGACGGAGAGAGCGTGGCCTCGGCCGGGAGGATGGAGGGGCGTGGCCGTGGCCCGGCCCGGAGCTGGGGGCCCCCGCGGCTGGGTTGCCCGGGCAACGGCGGCAGGGGCGGGCCTGACGTCACGGGCAGCGCGCCTCCCGCACTGCGGCAGGCGCCGGGGTCCCGCGGTCCGCGGAGCGCGCCTCGCCTGCGTTTGAGGAGGCCGAGCTGCTGCCCTCGGCGCGGGGAGCCGCTCCTCTCCGTGAGTACCCCGCGGGCGCGCCGTGGCTCTTCGCCTGCCTGTCGCCCGCCCCCCAGTTCAGGCCTAAATGCTCCTCGAGCTGATGCCGAAAGCCGTTTCCTTTCAGAGGTCGGCCAGGTGCGCGGGGAGGCGCGCGCTCCGTTAATTACCTGCGAGAAGAGCGGTGGGTCGGGGGGTTCAGTGGGTGAGAGTTCGTCCGGTCGTACCCATGGGGTCCTTCAGTGTCCCCCGAAACGGAGGCCGCCAAACGTTGGCTCAGCCAACGGGGGAGACGGTTCCTATCAGCTTTCTGGGTTTCGGTGTTTGGTTCTTTTCTTGAAAGAAAAAGAGGCTGACAGGTTTTTCACCTGTTGCACCAAGTGTTGCTTGAGCCCTGGGAAGGTGTGTTTTCATTGTGAGGAAGATGGGGCGATGTTTAAAAGACTACTTGAAATAAAATCAAATTCCAGAAAAGGTTTTTAAGCGATATTTAGGATATTATTTGTTGATGAGGGCTGTCAGTGATTTATTGGTCCAATTATGCAAACATAATTATTGTGTTTTTTTCCCCCTTTGCTCTGAAATTTTGCTACAGAATGAGTCATACGAGTGCGTCTGCTTTTTTCTTGCTTGGACGTGTAAGCACATACTCCATGTTTTTCAGAGGGGAGGGAGGAAACGTAATCTGGTTAATTTTTCTGCGTGGTCTCTGTTAGAAGCTCCTGTAAAGCGTATTTGGATGGAACAGTCTTAAAATAATGGTATCGTGATATCTAGTATCATGTATGCTAATTTTAAAAATTAAAAATTGTTTCATAAAACAATATATGCAAAATTCGGGAATGTTTCATTAGTCTATTGACCTTAAATTTTGATGATGTATTAATCAAATTTGAGTTACTAATTCTCGGACTTTTCTGTAGTATACACTAACAAAAATTTGGTTATTTCTGTAATATTTTGCAATGTTATTAAAGATTAGCGTTTATTCAGTTATGCTTTGGAACATCAAATATATTAGATAATATAATATATTTAATTATGTATGTTATTTCTTATTTATTTGTTAAATGGTCATAAATAATTTTACTGAGCATCTGCAGTGTGTAACTTTGTTTTTCAATTTTCTTTTTCTTTCAATAAGTAGGTGCCAGTTTAAGATCTCAGGCATTAAAAAAACCTTATCCAGAGCCATTTATCAATAAATGATATATTGGTACGAGAATCGTTAACTTGTTTTTTCTTCTTCTTTTTAACTGAGAAACACAGACCTGGCTCTCCAGAGAAGACAGCCGCTTAGGGCGTGCGTGTGAGTGTGTCTGCGCATGCGTGCGCGTGCTCGTGCTCCTATGTCTGCGCGCCCCGGTTTTTTTGTGTGTGTGTGTGTTTGTCCGTGTGCGATTGCTCGCGTGTGGGCGTGGAGTGTGTGTGTGTGTGTGTGTGTGTGTGTGTGTGTGTGTGTGTGTGTGTATTGTCGGGTGTCACAGAACACTTTACAGGGATGAAATTTAGGGATGGTCAGGCTTGACAGCTTAAACATTTTTCTGTGAGCCGCTTCACTGGCTCTGGGTGGATTAACTCATTTCATCATGAATTTAACCAGACTTTGAAAAAGGAGAGAAGACACATATTACCAGGACTTGGAATCTAAGAGAGATTCACAGTGGGTCCACAGCCTTTGAAAGTATAAAGAACATTGTAAATATCTCTAATAATTAATTTAGTAGATGAGGTGGAATACCTGAATTACATAAAATACCTAAAAAAAAGGAAAAGAAAAAACCTTCTAGAGACTTGAAAAATTAACAATCCAAATACTGTGTATCTTACATTATCGGAATGTGCTCTTAAATGCCTTCTTGGAAAGAAAACTAGCCACATGTAGTTTTGCTAGTGAAATTCACCAAACATTTGCAGAGGAAATAGTGTCAATTCTACACAAACTCTTACCTACAGTTCAAAATGAGGAGATAAATATTTACTGAGTCCCCGTTGTGAACCTACCCTGATACAAAAACCAAAGATATGACAAGAAAACTGTCAAGCAATATCTCTTTTGAAGACAGTTTCAGCTATCTTTTTTTTAAATAATTTATTTTTTTTTTCTTCAAGTTACATCTCAGTAACAAACCCCTCCCTATTCCCCCTTCCTATCCCGCCCTTCCACCCTCTTCCCCCCCAGAAGTTTCCCCTTTCAGTCAAACAGATGGTTCCTTCTCTTATAACAGTAAGTATTATACAAAACAATAGATATAAATATGCCACATTTATGAGAGTTAAATGGCCCAATATACCTTCCCAATGTCCATTTTATACATATTTGGCCCCTGACTTTAACATTCTACTATCTAACCATCTCCATGAGTTTAAAGGTCTATATGTGACTCAACATTCATACTAACTTGCAACACACTTTTAAGAGTATCTTCTTAGATCTATAACACTCTCTTGATTCCTAAACAACTCAAAATTTAACTATGAGACTCTAGCTGTCTATTCTTCAACCACCTCAGAGACCTGAGAGGGATAAATATATTTGCTTATATAGGAAGTGCAGGGCCTGCAGCTTCCAAAACTAAGAAAGGACATACCAATGACTGCCTGGACAGTTCCCATTTTCTCTCCATACATTCCTGCATCCGTCTTCAGCCTTTGGGTCCTGTTTCTCTGACAGACATTTCTTGTAGAGCAGGGATTATGAAGGACTTACCTACCCTGTCTTGGCAGAGTTAGGCTGTCGACTTCCCTGCTACCAAGTTTTGTCCTTTTTGGACAGCAGTCTGTCTGCAGTTGGTGCAAGGGGTTTTTTCATGCCAAGAGATAGGCTTGCCACTAATTCAACCATCTTACAGTGGAGGTTCTTCAATGCTTATCTTCTACTTGGAGTAGAATAGGGGGTGCTGTCAGGCGCTGATATGTCTCGATATCAAAAAAAAATCTTGATTTAAGATAACATCTTTGAATGCCATAATCTGCAGATCTCTTGGGGTTTTTGAAGATGCCCTAATGCCCTATCCATCTCTTGTATTTAGATAAGCAAATGTTGCTTGTCTCTTAGCAACTTGATTACTGGGTAGTTTAGAGAATATCTGTGATAGACTGTCATAGTAGCTAACAAAGTGACATGTTTGCATGACTAGGAGTTTGTTTTACTTAACTATCCTAGACCGTTTTAGACGGTTGGTATCAAGAGGCCAGAGCTTCACATTTTATTTTTAAGTATCTCTAGGTATGATACCATTAGGAAGTGTTACCTTTAAATTTGTATCAATATACAAAGATCTATTCAATTGTGGTTAAATATACTCTTATTTATGTATCAATATACCAAGATCAATGCCTATGTAGCCCAATACAATCTTAATATTACGTCCATATGCAAGGGTCAATACCATTGTGGCCAACTATAATCTTAATTTTGTGTCAATATACAAAGATCAATACCGATGCAATCCAATACAATCTTATTTTTGCACAATAAACAATGGTCAATACCACTTTAGCCAAATAAACTACTAATTTTGTATCAATATACAAAGGTATAAGGGCATATTCAATAATCTGCCACTTCTTGGACCTTCCTGTGCTATGTCTATATCTCATTTTTCTCAAGCCCATGCACTCCTACATAGGAGAGGAAGAAGGATACAGAAAAGGAAAAGTAGGAAGTCCCTGGGGCTAACCTCCAAAACCCATTAAGACAGGACCATTTATCAGCTTGTAGTCTCTTCCCGTACATATCAGAGTTTTCAGTTATCCTTCAAATAACCAAAAAGAAGGGCGGAGAAACACCTTCCCCACACCCTGGGCATGGGACGTCGCTCTCTTAAAGTGACTTCCTGCTGATTTGGGTCGTAGTAGACCTGTTTGGGGCCCGAACCCAAATGGGAAAAATGGTTAAAAATGTTAGTACACTCCTTTTATGTTCAGTCCTTCTGTTCTCAGCTGTTTAGATGACCTAAGGGGTTTGTAGGCAGAAGCTGATCTTGCAGGCTTCACTGAGGTTCCTGCCGGGGCATTGTGTAGAGCTGAGCGGTCCCAGTGACATTGGATTGCCGTGGTGGTTGCAGGCCCCCAATGGAGACAGCTATTGAGGATGTCTGCCAGGCAGAATCAACTGGGTCACTCGTCCTCCTTGGTGCCTGATTCTGTTCTCCACTGAGGTTTCCGCTGTCCAGCCGTCCCCGGGCTCCCCTAATGGACGCTTCGATTCTCCTGGAACGATAAGAACAGAGCCCTGCCCCAATCCCAACCCTAGGACAATTGCCCTCTTTTTTT
>CAJQZJ010023777.1:0-13659 GCA_907164525.1 Lophiomys imhausi | reverse complement strand
CGAAACTACACTGGGTGTCCTGGCAAGACAGCACAGTGGTTAGAGTGCTTCCTGTAGGAGTTCAGAGACCAAGATAAGTGCTGTGTGGGAGAAGCCGTCAGTCATTTCAGCCTGGGAAGATGGGGACAGGGATTTCCCAGAGAAAGTTAGCTGGCAAGAGTAGTCTTATAGGTGAGCTCTGGGTTTGATTGAGTGACCCTGGCTCAATGAATGAGATGGGAGAATGGTCAAGGATCATTTCTGACACCAACCCTTACACACACACTCATTCACACGCATGCACACACACACATATGCGCAAATGGGGCAAAATGCAGGATAGAGAGAAAAAAATGCTTTTGAGTTTCCATCTTACCTTAGTCAGAATGGCTATTTAACTTCGTGTGTGTGTGTGTGTGTGTGTGTGTGTGCGTGCGCACGCACTTTCTCAAACATACGCACTCAGTACAGAGGAGGTGGAGGTCCGAGGACAACCTAAAAGGATCACTGCTTTCCTTCCACCATGTGGATTCCGGAGATTGCACTGAGGTTGTTAGGCTGGCTGGCAAGCACCTTTAACATCTGAACCATCTCACTGTACCATGAAGACAACAACAACAAATGCTAGTAAGGATGTGAAGCAAAATTAACCTTATGTACCGTCAGTGGGAATATAACTTAGTATACAACCCCTATGGAAAACAGCATGGACATTCCTCACAATACAACCCAAGTCCCACATGTACAGTCAAGAAATGGAATGAGGGGAAGGAAGATGGCGGCGACCTACACTGACGCATTTTGAATGCGGGGGGGAAAAAAGAGCCATAAAAAACACAGAGTTATTGGGCACTGTGCAAAAACCGGAGGGGCTAGACCCTCCCGGGAACACTCACAGCTCCCAAGGGACTGTTAAAAGTCCCAGGGTAAGGCTCTCTCCCCATCTCTCGCAGACACGGAAGCCACTAAACCCGGGATTCAGGAACTCCCATTTGGAGAGGCGCCTGGTAAGATCGTCCCCAACTCACAGCAGGCAGAATCAGAGCCCACTTGGCGATAGTTCACTAGCCTATTGGACTCCCCACACCTCAGGTAGAACTTATACCCACTTAAAAAAATTTTGCGAGATAGTGGAAGGCTTAGCAAGGAACAAACAGGGGGCTCAGCGGGTGGTCTGCAGCCGCTCGTGAAGCAGAGGGCGGGAGGTTCCGACAGAGCACGGGAAACTGGGAACACAAAGGCTGGCGGGAGGGGCCGAATCCCGCGCACTTACCACAGCGCAGCTGGGGAGGGAGCCCGGCTGGCAGGGCCAAATCCCCGCGAACCCACGGCAGGACAACTGGGGAGAGAGTCAGGTGTGGGCTGGGACAGGGATCTGCGCACCCACGGCTGAGCTGCTGGGGCGAGAGGTCCACTCAGGCGGCCAGGGGATCCGGGGCTCTGTGCACCCACGACTGAGCAGCCAGGGAAGGAGAGCCTCAGCTACGCAGACAGGGAGGGAATCAGGCTCAGAGGCCAGGCCTGTGGCGAGAAGCCTAGTGAGAAACCAGAAATCGGGACCATAGCTGTACTCTGGAAAATCCAGACATATTAGGTGTGGAGCCAAACCCTGTCAGCCTCCATGATGACAAACAAAGCCCACAGAATCTGTGCCTGGGCAAACAGGTCCATACCATCAGAACCATTACAGGCTGATAACTCAGAGTGCAACATAGAGAAGTCTGAATTGGGAGCAGTGAAACAATTCCGGTCCATTACTCACAACCTGGGAATAGGATGCACTACCTCACAGTGCCTCAGACGATTAAAACCACAGTGACCCTGAAATCCCCCTGTAAGCAACGACAGATAGCCAAGTAACTCGTCCCCTGCACCAAAGCATCGACTGTGGATCCAAGCACAGAAAACGACAAAAACAAACAGCTAAAAGCACCCAATGGCCAAAGGTAAAAAAAAAATAGAAATCAAGAAAATATGACTCCAACAAAGCAGAATTATCCTAGCTCATCCAATTCGGATGACCTCACACCAACAGAAACATATGAAAACATTGACAATTCTGCATTATGGAAAGTGATAGAGTCCCTGCAAGAAGAACTTAAATCTATGAAGGAATTCAAAGAAGCCACAATTCTACAACTCAAAACAAGGAACAACACCATTAAAGAGCTCCAAGCCAAGGTGACAGAGCTTGAGCAGGAAAAGGACAAAGCTATGAAAGATTTTCATACAAAAACAAGCAAGCTGGAGAAGGAAATGTACAAAACGAACAAAACCATACAAGACATGAAAATAGAAATAGAAACAATAAAGAAAACACAGTCAGAGTTAAAAGAGGAAGTAGAGAACCAAGGGAAGAGAACAGGAACTACGGATGTGAGTATCAACAATAGGATGCAAGAGATGGAAGACAGGATCTCAGGCATGGAAGATTCAGTGGAAGAAATCAGTACAACATCCAAAGAAAATGAGAAGGCTAAAAAATCTCTCACCCACAACATCCAAGAAATCAAGGACTCAATGAAAAGACGGAACCTAAGAATTATAGGTATAGAAGAAAGAGAGGACTCCTGACTCCAAGGTCCAGGAAATATCTTCAACAAAATCATAGAGGAAAACTTCCCAAACCTGAAAAAAGAGATGCCAATAAAAATCCAAGAGGCTTACAGAACACCAAACAGATTAGAATAGAAAAGAAACTCCTCTCGCCACATAATAATTGAAACTCCAAATGTACAGAACAAAGAAAGAATATTAAAAGCTGTAAGAGAAAAAGTCAAGTCACATACAATGGCAGACACATCAGAATTACACCTGACTTCTCCTCAGGAACGTTAAAAGCTAGAAGGGCCTGGTCAGATATACTACAAGTCCTGAGAGATCATAGGTGCCCAGCCAGACTACTTTACCCAGCAAAACTCTCTATCAACATAGATGGAGAAAACAAGATATTCCATGACAAAATCAAATTTAAACAATATCTACCCACAAACCCAGCCCTACAGAAAATCCTAGAAGGAAAATCCCAACCCAGAGAAGAAAACTCCACCCAAGAAAACAAAGGGAATAGGAAACCCCTCAGCAACTAAAACAAAAGAGGCACAGGACCACCACCTATACCAAACTAATGGGAAATAACAACCCCAGGTCACTAATATCCATCAACATCAATGGACTCAACTCCCCAATAAAAAGACATAGGTTTACAGAGTGGTTCCGCAAGCAAGACCCTTCCTTATGCTGTATACAAGAGACACATCTAACTACAAAAGATAGACACTGCTTCAGAGTAAAGGGCTGGGAAAAGGTTTTCCAAGCAAATGGACCCAGGAAGCAAGCTGGAGTAGCCATCCTAATATCAAACAAAACAGACTTCCAACTGAAGTTAATGAAGAAAGACAAAGAAGGGCACTATATACTCATTAAAGGGAATATTCATCAAGAGGAAATCTCAATACTGAACATCTATGCCCCAAATACAAAGGCACCTACTTTCGTAAAAGAAACACTTCTAAAACTTAAAGCGCACGTCGATCACAACACATTAGTAGTGGGAGACTTCAACACCCCACTCACAACAAAGGACAGATCATCAAGACAGAAGACAAACAGAGAAATATTGAGTCTAACAGAGATCATGAAACAAATGGACCTAACAGATATCTACAGAACGTTTCACCCAAACACAAAGGAATACACCTTTTTCTCAGCACCCCACGGAACCTTCTCCAAAATCGACCACATAATTGGTCACAAAGATAGTCTCAGTAGATACAAGAAAATTGAAATAACACCTTGTATCTTATCAGACCACCACGGAATAAAGCTGGTCTTCAACAGTAAAAGAATCAACAGAAAGCCTACACACACATGGAAATTGAACAGCTCCTTACTGGATGACCACTGGGTCAGGGAAGAAATAAGGAAGGAAATCAAAGACTTCTTAAAATCCAACGACAATGAAGACACAACATACCCAAACCTATGGGATACATTGAAAGCTGTGCTACGAGGAAAGTTCATAGCACTAAGTGCTTTCAAAAAGAAAATTGTGACAGCTCATATTAGTGAACTAACAGCTAAGCTGGGTGAATTGGAAAAAAAAGAAACAAACACTCCCAAGAAGAGCAGAAGACAGGAAATCATCAAACTTGGAGCTGAAATCAACAACTTAGAATCAAAAAGAACTATACAAAGAATCAACGAAACCAAGAGTTGGTTCTTTGAGAAAATCAACAAAATAGACAGACCCCTAGCCAAATTAACTAAAAGGCAAAGGGAAAGAACACAAATCAACAAAATCAGAAATGAAAAGGGAGAAATAACAACAGACATTGAGGAGATCCAGAAAATATTCGGACATTACTTTAAAAATCTATATTCCACTAAATTTGAAAACCTAAGCGAAATGGACAATTTCCTCGATAAATTCCACCTACCAAAACTAAATCAAAATCAGATTAACAGCTTAAACAGCCCAATAACACCTAAGGAAATAGAAACAGTCATTAATAATCTCCCAACCAAAAAAAGCCCAGGGCCAGATGGCTTTAGCACGGAATTCTACCGGACCTTCAAAGAGGAACTAACACCATTACTTTTCAAACTCTTCCACCACATAGAAACAGAAAGATCACTGCCAAACTCATTCTATGAGGCCACTGTCATTCTGATTCCTAAACCACACAAAGACCCAACAAAGAAAGAGAACTTCAGACCAATCTCCCTCATGAACATAGATGCAAAAATACTTAATAAAATACTAGCAAACCGAATTCAAGAACACATCAAAAGTATCATACACCATGATCAAGTAGGCTTCATCCCTGGAATGCAGGGATGGTTCAATATACGAAAGTCTATCAATGTAATTCACCACATAAACAAGTTGAAAGAAAAAAACCACATCATAATCTCGCTAGATGCAGAAAAAGCATTTGACAAAATCCAACACCCCTTCATGCTAAAAGTTCTGGAGAGAACGGGCATACAAGGACCATACCTAGAAATAATAAAGGCAATATACAGCAAGCCAGTAGCCAACAACAAATTAAATGGAGAGAAGCTTGAAGCATTTCCTCTTGTCCTCAGGGACAAGACAAAGATGTCCACTTTCACCATATCTCTTCAATATAGTACTTGAAGTCCTTGCTAGAGCAATAAGACAACTAAAGGAGATCAAAGGGATATAAATTGGAAATGAAGAAGTCAAATTATCCCTATTCGCAGATGATATGTTAGTATACATAAGCGACCCCAAAAACTCCACCAAAGAACTCTTACAGCTGATAAACAACTTCAGCAGGGTGGCTGGATACAAAATTAACTCAAAAAAATCAGAAGCCCTTCTTTATGCAACAAACAAATATACCGAGAAAGAAATAAGGGAAACAACCCCCTTCACAATAGCCACAAACAACATAAAATACCTGGGGGTAACCCTAACCAAGCATGTAAAGGACCTATATAACAAGAACTTCAAGCCCCTGAAGAAAGAAATGGAAGAGGCCTTTAGAAGATGGAAAGATCTCCCATGCTCATGGATAGGTAAGATCAACATAATAAAAATGGCTATCCTACCAAAAGAAATATATAGATTCAATGCAATTCCTATCAAAATACCAATACAATTCTTTATAGACCTGGAAAAAGCTATTCTCAACTTCATATGGAACAACAAAAAGCCCAGAATAGCTAAGTCAATCCTGTACAATGAAAAAACATCTGGAGGTATCACCATCCCAGATTTCAAGCTGTACTACAGAGCAACAGTAATAAAAACAGCATGGTACTGGTATAGAAACAGACCAGTGGATCAATGGAATCGAATTGAAGACCCAAACATGGACCCACACACCTATGGCTGTCGCGTCCCTCTCGACCGGCAAGAACGACGCAACTCGCAAAAGCTCTTCTCAAGCAGTTTATTCAGGTCCCTTGAAAACAGTCTTCCGAATAATGGGGCAGACCCAACCCACAGGCTAAATACTAAATGAACAGCCAATCAAGTAAAGCCACGTAGTGCAATCTTAGAGGCCCACGTATGCGGAAGCAAGCCAGATCAGCGGTCTTTGCCAAATATGGACTTGTTTACCACCGAGAGCGCTCACCGTCGGGCTGGTGGAAGGCGGAGACCAGCGCCATCTTTAAGGCGCGGCACGTCGCAGCTCTCTACAGTTCCTCCTTTTTTATTTTTTCTAAAGTTGGTAGAAGTCCCTGGAAAGGCTTCATAATCCCCCTATCTGGGGATCTCACGGTGGGCCTGAGCCTGTAGGAGGGCGGTGCTCAAACTCTTACCCGTCTCTGGGTCAGCCTCCCCACTCGGGACTGCCCTGTCTTAGGTGGCCGAGACTTACCCGTCAACTCCGTCACTGACTTACCAGACCCTAATATCCGTGGAACGAATTCCTCAGTGGGCAGGGACTATGCTTAGTGAAGATTTACTTCACGGCAGCAAGCCATGCCTGAGGGGACTGGCCCGCCTCAATGGCAACAAGGGCTTGTATAATCATGGCTGCGTTACGCTTTTGTGTGGCTCTCATTTTGTAGATGCACCATAGGCAAACCAGAGAGGCTAGCATCATTAGTATCGCCAAAGAGCCTACACCCGCCCACTCCTTAAGATGATCCATAGCCGTCTGTATCCAAGAAGTCAAGCCAGTAGCCAGGCTCAGATCCACCCGAGTGGAATTGATGTGGATGATTGTTGCTCTCAGCTCTCTCATCAAATTTTCAAATTCAGCCGACCAATCCTGTAAGAGGAACTTTGACAATTGTCTGGACAAGTTAGCAGCTTTTGTATAATTTTGATATTGTACGGAGGTAACACACAAACCTTGCATTTTCCACTCACACCCCAATTGTGCTAGTTGCCAAAGAGAATCAATCTGTTCTTGTATTAAATCTATGCGTTGATTAACTATCATAAGACCTCCTTTGAGATGAGAATTCATAGAGTTCTGAGTATCCAATGCCTGTGCCACAGTGGCTGAGATGTTATTCAGGGCATTGGCAGTCTGTATAGAACTAGACAAGGCAATAGCTGATGCAGTAGCTCCCACAGCAGCAATAGTGATAGCAGTAACAATAGCTGCAGTGATGCCAAAATCTCTTTTAAACCTGAATAGCATCATGGTATTAGGAGCCTCTACAGGAACTGGTACATATCGAGGCATTCTAGTCACCACAGCCACAGGAAAGGCTGTGGCATTCCAGCATAGGGCATAAAAACATGTACCTGGAGTGCATACTAACTTTTCTTCACCTAAGGATGCACTCCCATTACTTACAATCCACAGAAAAGGAGGCCAGAGACATACTGGCGAAGCTGAAAAGCTCTTGTTGTGATAAGAATGAAACAAAGAATTCCAAGTACCAGAGCCACTACTGCTAGAAAAATCCAATCTGGTAGCAGACCTTAGAGAAAAATTACCTCTTTGATAAATTCCTCCCCCAAGCATAATGACAGGTCCCAAGTCCATGCAACTTCCATTTACTCCACATAAAAGCCACAAATCAAAAGGATTGGTGGCAGTCTGCTGAGGATCCCTAGTAGATATATCAAGCATTCCTGTACAAGACTTATTCACTACATTACTAATCATAGGGCTAAAGGAAAAATAATCTTGTTGAACCCAAACTGCTCTGCGCTCCTGACATCCAGTCCAGGGAAAAGGTCCTTCCTCTCCTGTGGATCCTCTACAAAAAGGTGCCCAGCGTGGCTGTCTGGGGGGGTCCCGGTCAGAGACTCGTGTGGGCCACCATCCTTCAAGGCGAGAACCATTGCCTGAAAACAAACCACCACTCCTACCTCCAAACCTCAGTTGTGGTAAAAAATCTGCTGACTGCTGAGACAATTTAATGCATTTTGTATCATCTGACCTATTGAAACTCATTAAAAAGCACAAACTACCCTTCAAGCTGACATTTCTATTACCCTCTATAGGGCTTCTCTGATCATCAAAGGGAAGGTAGGGTAAGCCTAAGCTTCTATTACTGCTAAATAAGCGTGGAAACACAGTTGCATCATGTCTGACCGGCATCAGCTTTGGGAATATCGACAGGATCCCCCATCTCGGCTCGGTCATTCCTGACATACTCACTGCTACTATCACCAGAATCCTTAGGAAGGTCTTCATGACGAATCTTCCTCACAAGGCGTTCAGGCACCCACACTGGATCTTGTTGATCCTGAGGAAAAACACAAACAGACCCTCTCGCCCATGTTAGTACGGGGTCAGGCCCCCGCCAAGAACCTGTCAGAATGTCCTTCCATTTCACCATGCTTTTAGGCGGACCATGGGAATCCTGATGTCTGTCCGCTGCTGAGCGGCCTTGAGCATCCAAATTGAAAAAATTTACAGTAAATAAGGCTAAAGATATTCTCTCCTTGGGGGTACGGCCTTGGCCTATTCCCCCTTTTTGTTTTTGCAAGCATTCTTTCAAGGTGCGATGAGCACGCTCCACAATTCCTTGTCCTTGAGGATTGTATGGTAATCCATGATTAAGCTGTACCTCCATCTGGTTGCAGAAGGAGACAAAGGACTGTGCCGTATAGGCTGGTCCATTATCCGTTTTCAGCTGCTGTGGTTTTCCCCATGCAGCCCAGGCCTCTAAGCAATGTCCTATGACATTGCGAGCCTTTTCTCCACTCATAGGTGTAGCATGTATGATACCTGAGCAGGTATCCACAGATACATGAATATATTTTAAGGTTCCAAATTTTGAAATGTGGGTAACGTCCATTTGCCAGATTTTGAGTGGCATCAACCCTCTAGGGTTCACTCTCACACTGGGAGGATGATGATGAATCACACACTGAGGACAGTCCAAAACTACTTGTCTAGCATCTGCTCTAGACAAATGGAATTTCTGCTGTAGAGTTTTTGCATTTACATGAAATAATTGGTGAAACTGTCTGGCTTGGTCTAGGAATGAGCTCCAAAAAATGCATTCCATCCTGGTCCATTGATCAACTTTATCATTACCTTCACTTAATGGTCCAGGTAATCCTGTATGTGCTCTAATATGTTGAATATAAAAACACCTTTTTCTCTGCCAGATTAAAACTTGTAACTCTTGTAATAAGGCACATACAGTACTACTATTTTTAATAGGACCTGCTAATTCTAATACTTTCACTGCATTGACCACATAAACTGAATCTGAAATCAAATTGAATGCAAATTGACATCTTTTAAACACCTCAATTACTATTTTCAATTCTACTATTTGGGGGGAACCCGGTTGAAATTGACATAACACGGGCTCTTGTTTTTCTATCAAATAGGCTCCACAGCCTGTCTTTGAGCCATCAGTAAACACATTTGGTGATCCTTGAAGTGGTACTGCTGAAGTAACCTTAGGGAATATTACTGGGTGCTCTTTAAAAAATGATAGCAATGGATGTTTAGGGTAATGGTTATCAATCACTCCTTCAAAGCTACATTGCAATATTGCCCAGTCATCTACAGTGCCACACAAAATCTTAATTTGATAACTGGAATAGGGCACTATTATACTGGCAGGAGCAACTCCAAAAGACTGCAAGCATTGTTGGATACCATTCAAGGCTAAAGCAGCAAGTGCAGTGGGATAATGTTCTATGGATTTTTTCGGAGAAATCTTTGAATAGGTCCATAATAATGGTCCATTCTGCCATAACAATCCTGTAGGTTGACTATAGGTGGCAAATATGCACAATGCAATGGGCTGTCCTTCCTGCCATCTCTTTAGGAAGGCACTCTGTAACCTTTCTTCCACTTTACATAAAGCTTTTCTTGCTTCGTCTGTTAATTGCCTAGGAGAATTAAGTGCTGAATCACCTTTCAAAATATCATATATGGGTCTTATTTCATAATTTGGTAGCTTTAAATAGCCTCTTACCCAATTGATATCTCCTAACAACCTTTGAAAATCATTTAAAGTCTTTAAATTATCTTTTCTTATCTCAATCTTTTGAGGTATTATCTTTTCAGGTCCAACCTTCGCTCCTAAATAATCAACCACATTTTCCTTTTGAACCTTATCAGGAGCAATAAACAACCTTTTCTTTTTTAATAATAGAACTAATTCTTCATAGGCCCGATCTAACATTTGTTCACTCTTAGCTGCCAGTAAGATATCATCCATATAATGAACACATCTCAAATCTGGAAAATTCTTTCTCAAGGGAGCAATGGCTTCCCCCACATATAGTTGACACATAGTGGGGCTGTTTGCCATGCCCTGGGGTAATACTACCCATTCAAACCTCTGATCAGGTTCTTCATGGTTACAGGATGGAACAGTAAATGCAAATCTCTCACTATCTTTGGCACACAAAGGGATGGAGAAAAAACAATCTCTTATATCTATAACTATAATGGGCCACGAGGCTGGCAAAGATGATAAAAGCGGCAAGCCGCGTTGCACTGGGCCCATGATCTGCATTTGTTGATTTATGGCATGCAGATCATGCAATAATCTCCATTTTCCAGATTTCTTTTTAATGACAAAGATAGGTGTATTCCAGGGAGATACAGATGGTTTTATATGCTTTAAAGACATCTGTTCATCCACTAAATCTTTGGCTGCATTCAATTTTACAGAGGAAAGTGGCCACTGAGGAACCCATACTGGATCCTCCGTCTTCCAAGTTATAGGAATGCCCTCCTCAGTGGCCCCTAGGAAAAACCCAGGCCCTGTCTCTTTTGTCTTTGCTGTACAGATAAGGGACTCTTTCGTCCCTGTAAATATTTTCCTATTCCAAAGCCTGGAGCATATCCCATATCTTGTATCATACGTTGGGCTGAATCAGAATAGTCATTACTCAATTTAAATCCCATATCCTTTAAAAGGTCTCTTCCCCAAAGGGAGATAGGGAGCTCAAGTACATATGGCTGCATTTCTCCTGAGTGGTTCTCTTGGTCCTGCCACTTTAATAACCTTGCACTCATATCTGGAGTCCTAGCATAACCCAGGCCTTGAAGTGTTTGAGAAGAGGCTTGTACAGGCCAACCTGAAGGCCAGTCTTTCTTTGCTATGATACTCCTATCAGCCCCAGTATCCAAAAGGCCCAGGATCTTTTTACCATCAACTTTTAATTCCAAGACAGGGCGTTGGTCCAAATCCAGGGAGAGAAAAGTCAAATCTGTGCCCGTGGACCCAAAACCATCTTTTCCTCTCTCTCTATCCTTTGCTGCATAGCGGTCATGTAAGCTCGGCAATATGATCAATTGAGCAATTCTATCTCCAGGAGAGATAGCCGTTATACCACGGGGGGAGGCTACCATGATCTTAACCACTCCTGTATAATCTGGATCTATAACTCCAGGATGGACAATAAGTCCTCTCAAGGCCGATGATGACCTCCCTAACAACAAACCAACTGTACCAGGTTCAAGGGGTCCTTTAAAATCTGTTTCAATTAACTGGACCCCCATTTGGGGTGTTAATACGAGTCTGGTGGTGGAGCAGAGGTCCAATCCTGCTGAGCCTGCAGTGGCTCTCCGCGGTCTCTCGGATGGCGGAGGGTTGGCCATCTCTCTTGATTCTGCTCTTTGTCCTGATTCTCTACTGCCCCATATATTTGTGGGCCCTGAGGTCGTGGGCCCCGCTGTCCGTTTTTTGGACGAGCGCCACCGTAACCTTGAGATAAAGGCTGGCCATGGATGTCTATCACTGAACGGCATTCATTAGCCCAATGGTTCCCTTTTTTACATTTTGGGCATAACCCTGGCCGCCTGGGGCGTTGTACACTTCCTGTACTTTCTGTACTCCTTCCCCTGGGGCACTGTCTTTTAAAGTGTCCCATCTTGCCACACTTAAAACAAACTCCTGAACTTCCTCCACCTTTTTTGGCCAACTGTATTACTGCGGCAGCGAGACCAGCATTAGTTAACGGCCCTCCAAGCTCTCTACACACCTTCATCCAAGCCTCCAGGCCTTTGTTCTTATAAGGGGTGATAGCAGCTCTACATTCTTTGGTACATTGCTCATAGACCAACTGTTTTATTAGTGGCAAAGCAGCATCTGGGTCACCAAAAATCTTCCCTGCTGCCTCCACCATTCGTGCGACAAAATCTGAAAAGGGCTCCATGGGGCCCTGTAGAATCTTAGTTAAGTTCCCACTCACCTCCCCTTTATTAGGAAGAGATCTCCAAGCCTTGATAGCTATCTTGTTTATTTGCTCATAAATCTGAATAGGATATCCTATCTGCTGATTGGCAAATCTCCCCTGCCCAAGCAGCATATCTCTATCCCAGGCTGGATTTCCATCTCTCTGATTATTGGCTGCTTGCTCAGTAGCATACTCAATCAAGAAAGCATTCCAGTCTAAGTATTGCCCTGGACTTAAGCAGGCGCGGACCAGGCCACTCCAATCACTTGGAGTCATACAATGTCTGCTTAATGCTTCCACTTGAGCCATTGTAAAAGAAGCGGTAGTACCATAAGTACGAACCGACTCTGCAAGAGATTTTACCACCTTAAAATCAAGCGGTTCCTCGTACCTGTTCCCTTGTGGGTCTTGATATACAGGATAAGCAAACTGTAATTCTGTTCTTACTTGTGTCCACATCCCCGGGCAGAAAGATCTCCCTACTTTCAGTGACTGAACATGCTGATCTATCTGAGTGGCTTCTGGATATGGAGGAGGAGTTAAAGGTGCCATGGCAACAGCTTTGTTTACACCAGCTGCCGCTAGCGTGGCTGAAGGCGCTGTAGCGATGACTCCGCCCACTCCGACTGCTGTTGACGCTGACGCTAACGTGTCAGGCGCCATGGCAACAGCTCCACCCATACCGACTGCTGCAGCGGCTCCTCCCACACCGACTGCCGCCTGCGTGTCCTTCTCTTTTACTTTTTTCTTTTCCTTTTTTCTTATAACAGTCCTCTCCAACTGTTCTAGTAGAGCGTGTAGCTCTCCTTCAGAATCTGTGCTCTCTGAGTCCTCAAAATCTCTAAAATCTCTAAAATCTATAAGATCGGGATAGAGAGGAACTTTCTTTCTGCCTCCCTTTTCACTGTCTGTCTGCTCAAATCTTTCGCTTTTGTCACTGTCTACTTGCTCAGATCTTTCCCCTTGCAGCAGTTCCAAGGCTGACTCTCCCTCTCTGATTGCATTACAACATCTCTGATCTTCTAAACAACTCCTCACCATTTTCCAAATCGGTCTTACTCCATGCTTCAGAGTCCCTTGCTCCCAAGCAAAATCCAAGTCCCTGCCTAATTTGTCCCAGCAGGATACCGTAAGATTCCCGGACACCGCAAACCACGGAGCCACGGAATCACACTCATTCAAAAATCTTTCTAGGGTAGACTTCTTAATCTTCAAATTCCTAGCTAAAAGTAGCTCCTGAAGAGCCAGAAAAATTGGGTGTGACTCAGACAACCCCATGTTTAAAAATTTACTTTCAGTTTGCAGCTTCTCCACGAAACTGTATCTTTTGTTCGCTATCTCCGCGAAACCTTACCGTACGTTCACTATCTCCGCGAAACTTCACCGTACGTTCGCTATTATCCGCGAAACTTTACCTTGCGTTCGCTACCGTGAAACTTTATTGTCCTGATTTATCCCAGGAACTTACCAGTGCACTGCCCCTGACTGCAAGAGTTCTGAGTCTTCTCTGGTTCCCCGTACGGGCCACCACTTTGTCGCGTCCCTCTCGACCGGCAAGAACGACGCAACTCGCAAAAGCT
>CAJQZJ010023768.1:0-10144 GCA_907164525.1 Lophiomys imhausi | reverse complement strand
TATAGGAAGTGCAGGGCCTGCAGCTTCCAAAACTAAAAAATGACATACCAGTGGCTGCCTGGACAGTTCCCATTTTCTCTCCATACATTACAGCATCAATCTTCAGCCATTTGGCCCCATTTCTCTGACAGACATTGGTTGTAGAGCAGGAATTATGAAGGACTTACCTACCCTGTCTTGGCAGAGCTAGGCTGTCGACTTACCTGCTTCCAAGTTTTGTCCTTTTTGGACAGAAGTCTGTCTACAGTTGAAGCAAGTGGTTTTTCTTGCCAAGAGAATGGCTTACCACCAATTTAATCATCTCCCACTGGAGATTCTTCGATGCTCATCTTCTACTTGGAGTAATATAGGGGGTGCTGTCAGGAGCTGACATGTCTCGATATCAAAAAATCTTAAGTTAAGAAAACATCTTTGAATGCCATATTCTGCAGATCTCTTGAGGTTTTTGAAGATGCCCTATCTATCTCTTATATTTAGATAAGCAAATATTGCTTGTCTCTTAGCAACTTGATTTCTGAGTAGCTTAGAAAATAACTGTGATAGACTGTCATAGTAACTAACAAAATGACACGTTTTCATGACTATTAGTTTCCGTTTCTTAATTATCCTAAACAGTTTATGTCGGTTGGTAGCGAGAGGTCAAAACTTGACATTTCATTTTTAAGTATTACTACAAACAATACCTTTAAGAAGCGTTACCCTTAATTTTGTATCAATATACAAAGATCAATACCAATGTGGCCAAATATAATCTTAATTTTGTATCAATATACAAAGATCAGTACCGATGTAGCCCAATACAATCTTAATTTTACATTAATATACTAGGGTCAATACCATTGTGGCCAAATATAATCTTAATTTTATATCAATATACAAAGATCAATACCGATGTAGCCCTATACAATCTTAAATTTGCATTAATATACAATGATCAATACCAATTTAGCCAAATATAATATTAATTTTGTATCAGTATACAAAGGTATAAAGCTATATTCAATAATCTGTCCTTTTTTCTTGTTCTTTCCTATACTATGTCTATGTCCCATTTTTCTCAAGTCTGTTCACTCCTATATAGGAGAGAAAGGAGGATACAGAAAAGCAAAAGAGAGAAGTCCCTAGGTCTAACCTCCAAAACCCATTTAACAAGACCATTTAACAGCTTGTAGTCTTTTCCCCTAAATAACAAAATTTTCTATTATCTATCAAATAACCAAAGGGGAAGAACACCCTCCCCACCTTCTGGGGATGGGACGTTGTTCTCTTAAAATGACTTCCTGCTGATTTGGGACGTAGTAAACCTGTTTGGGGCCCAAATAAGAATGGAAAAATGGTTAAAAATGTTAATAGAATCATTTGATGTTCAGTCCCTTTGTGCTCAGCTATTTAGATGTCCTACGAAGTTCATAGACAGAAGCTGATCTTCAGAACTTTACTGAAGATCTGGCTGGAGTAGTCTGTGGAGCTGAACGATCTTAGCGATTTTGAGTTGTTGTGGTTATAGACTTTTGAGGAAACTGCTATTGAAGAAGTCTGCAAGGCTGGATCATCTGGGCCACTCGTCTTCTTTGGTGTCTGATCTGTTTTCTGCTGAGGTTTCCGTTGTCCAGTTGTCCCTGGATTCCTTGAATGGATGCTTTAAATCTCCTGGAAAGATAAGAACAGAGCCCTGCCCTAATCCTAACTCTGGGACAATTACCTTTTTTTGGGGGGGTCAGGTAATATTTTTCCTGGAGCAAATTTGGTTTTTTGATAATATATAAAGTATTACCTTTCAATCCGGATTAAAGAAGAAATTATTTTGATATTTTGGAGCTAAACAAACCTTTAGTGTATATATTTTGAGATCTCAAAGGACAATTTGTTTGAATTGCAGCCTGCCTTTTGTAAGTAGCTTTTAAACTTAAATCTTTCCAACTCCTATGTGCCTGTCTCTGCATTCTAAATTTTGGGATCAAAGACATGTGGTTTCCAACTGATGGGATTAAAGATGTGCTCCTCCACCCCTGGATCAAAGTTTTTCTCTGTTTAGAGTTTGTTTTGTATCAGGTGGCCTTGAGCTCTGAGATCTGCCTGTTTCTGTCTCTAGTGTGTTGGGATTAAGGGTGTATTCTTCCCCAATGATGTGACTAAGGGTGTGCACCATCACCACCCTGTTTCTTGTAACTCTAGAATTTATAAGACAACTAACTCTATAGTGATCCTCCTGTCTCTACTGGAGGTAAAGGCATGGGCTAACACCATGCATTATTTTACCTTAGCTCTAAGTTTTTTCAACTATTGGAGGTTTGTAAAACCAGGTTGAACAGCTGTCACCTTTAATTTATTTACAGTGTTTTAAACCTGTTACCTGCTTTTTAATGCCAAACCATGGAAATAGCCTATACCTCTACGAAAAAAAAAACAAAAAACAAAAAAAACTTTTAAGCTGCTATCAAGTTTGTGTGATCTCTGTAGCCACCTGCAGTCTAACATTCTAATCTGAAATTAAGGCCATTTTCTTTTCATGCCAGTAAGGTAAATTATAGTTTGAAAATTTTATATTGTATTTTTATTATATTTTTAAGCTTATTAATTCTTTTCTTAAAATAGTATTATTTATTTCTAGAACATAGTTTCCTCCCTCCTCCCCTCTTGGCCCCTCCCTTCATCTCTCCTTCCCTCCCTCTCTCCTTCCCTCCCTCCCTCCCTTCCTCCCTCCCTCCCTCCTTGTTCCTTTACTTGGTACTCTCCTTCTCCTCAGATGAGGTGGGTCCTCACATATCATACTCCCTCAGATCTTGCGTCATGTGAGGCCCAAGAGCTTACACTCATACTGGAGCTTGATAAGGCACACCATCTAGGGTGTGGGGTTCCACTAACCTGCAGCAGATTCCATGACTCACTGGTGGGTAGAATTTTTCCTAGGATAGATATGCTAGGTTCCTGTCTATTTGGGTGTGTGGGTTGTAGGATAGTTATCCTCTGATGTATGGTTAATATCCATTTGTAAGGGAATACATACCATGTTTATCTTTCTGGGACTGCGTGAGCTCACTTAGGATGAGCTTTTCTAGTTCCATCCATTTGGTTTTGAATTGCATGATTTTCTCATTTCTGATAGCTGTGTAGTATTCCATTGTGTATATGTACCACAGTTTTTTTATCCATTCTTCAGTTGATGGACATCTGGGTTGTTTCCAGTTTCTGGCTATTACAAATAAAGCTGTTATGAACATTGTTGAGGCAATGTCCTTTTGGCTTCTTTTCAGATCTTTTGGATATATGCCCAAGAGGGGTATGGCTGGGTCTTGAGGTAGATTTATTCCCAATTTTCTAAGATATCTCCAGATTGATTTCCAAAGTGGTTGCACAAGTTTGCAGTCCCACCAGCAATGGGGGAGTGTTCCCCTTTCTCCACATCCTCGCCAGCATGTGCTATCATTTGAGTTTTTGATCTTAGCCATTCTGACAGGTGTGAGATGGAATCTCAGAGTTGTTTTAAGTTGCATTTCCCTGATAACCAAAGATGTTGAACATTTCCTCAAATGCCTCTCAGCCTTTAGAGATTCCTCTTCTGTGAATTCTTGGTTTAGCTCTGTACCCCATTTATTGATGGGGTTATTTGATTTTTTGGTGTTTAATTTCTTCAGTTCTTTATATATTTTGGATATTAGCCCTCTGTCAGATGTTGGGTTGGTGAAGATCCTTTCCCACTCTGTAGGCTGCCGTTTTGTTCTAAGGACAGTGTCCTTTGCCTTACAGAAGCTTTTCAATTTTATAAGGTCCCATTTATTGATTGTTTGTTTTAGTGCCTGAGCTATTGGTGTTCTATTCAGGAAGTTGCTACCAGTGCCAATGATTTCAAGGCTTTTTCCCACTTTCTCTTCTATTACTGTTAGTGTGTCTGGATTTATGTTGAGGTCCTTGATCCACCTAGACTTAAGTTTTGTACAGGGTGATAAGTATGGATCTATTTGCATTCTTCTACATGTTGACATCCAGTTAGACCAGCACCATTTATTGAAGATGCTTTCCTTTTTCCATTGTATGTTTTTGGCTTCTTTATCAAAAATTAAGTGACCATAGATGTGTGGGTTTATTTCTGGGTCTTCAATTCGATTCCATTGGTCAACTGGTCTGTTTCTATACCAGTACCATGCTGTTTTTATTACTATTGCCCTGTAGTACAGCTTGAAATCCGGGATGGTGATACCTCCAGATGTTCTGTTATTGTACATGATTGATTTAGCTATTCTGGGTCTTTTGTTATTCCATATGAAGTTGAGAATTGTTTTTTCCAGATCTGTAAAAAATTGAGTTGGTATTTGGATAGGAATTGCATTGAATCTGTATATTGCTTTTGGTAAGATTGCCATTTTTATTATGTTGATCCTACCTATCCATGAACAAGGGAGATCTTTCCATCTCCTGATATCTTCTTCAATTTCTTTCTTCAGGGTCTTGAAGTTCTTATCATACAGGTCTTTCACTTGCTTGGTTAGAGTTACCCCCAGGTATTTTATATTATTTGTGGCTATTGTGAAGGGTGTTGATTCCCTTATTTCTTTCTCAGCCCATTTATCTTTTGTGTAAAGAAGGGCTACTGATTTTTTTGAATTGATTTTGTATCCGGCCACCTTGCTGAAGGAGTTTATCAGCTGTAGAAGTTCTCTGGTGGAATTTTTGGGGTCACTGATGTATACTATCATATCATCTGCAGATAGGGATACTTTGACTTCTTCCTTTCCAATTTGTATCCCCTTGATCTCTTTTAGTTGTCTTATTGCTCTAGCTAAAACTTCAAGTACTATGTTGAAGAGATATGGAGAGAGTGGGCAGCCTTGCCTTGTCCCTGATTTTAGAGGAAATGCTTTAAGTTTCTCTCCATTTAGTTTGATGTTGGCTATTGGCTTGCTGTAAATTGCTTTTATTATTTTTAAGTATGGTCCTTGTATGCCTGATCTCTCTAAGACTTTTATCATGAAAGGGTGCTGTATTTTGTCAAAAGCTTTTTCAGCATCCAATGAGATGATCATGTGGTTCTTTTCTTTCAGCTTGTTTATGTGGTGGATTACATTGATGGATTTTCTAATGTTGAACCACCCCTGCATCCCTGGGATGAAGCCTACTTGATCATGGTGTATGATACTTTTGATGTGATCTTGGATCCGGTTTGCAAGTATTTTATTAAGTATCTTTGCATCCATGTTCATAAGGGAAATTGGTCTGAAATTTTCTTTCTCCGTTGGGTCTTTGTGAGGTTTAGGTATCAGGGTAACTGTGGCCTCATAGAATGTGTTTGGCAGTATTCCTTCTGTTTCTATGTTGTGGAAGAGTTTGAAGAATATTGGTGTTAGCTCTTCTTTGAATGTCTGGTAGAATTCTGTGCTGAAACCATCTGGGCCTGGGCTTTTTTTGGTTGGAAGACGTCTAATGACTTCTTCTATTTCCTTAAGGGTTATAGGACTGTTTAATTTGTTTACCTGTTCTTGATTTAACCTTGGTAGGTGGAATCTATCAAGAAAATTGTCCATTTCATTTAGATTTCCAATTTTGTGGAGTACAAGTTTTTGAAGTAGGACCTAACGATTCTTTGGATTTCCTCAATGTCTGTTGTTATTTCCCCCTTTTCATTTCTGATTTTGTTGATTTGGGTATTTTCCCTCTGCCTTTTAGTTAGTTTAGCTAAGGGCTTGTCTATTTTGTTGATTTTCTCAAAGAACCAGCTCTTGGTTTTGTCGATTCTTTGTATTGTTCTTTTTGTTTCTAAGTTGTTGATTTCAGCCCTGAGTTTGATAATTTCCTCTCGTCTGCTCCTCTTGGGAGTGTTTGCTTCTTTTTGTTCTAGCTCTTTCAGGTGTTCTTTTAGGTGGCTAGTATAGGAATTCTCCAGTTTCTTTTTGAAGGCACTTAGAGCTATAAACTTTCCTCTTAGCACTGCTCTCAATGTGTCCCATAAGTTTGGGTATGTTGTGCCTTCATTTTCATTGAGTTCTAAGAAGACTTTAATTTCTTTTTTTATTTCTTCCCTGACCCAGAGGTCATTGAGGAGAGAGTTGTTCAGTTTCCATGTTTTTGCAAGCACTCTGTTGTTTTTGTTACTGTTGAAGCCTAGCTTTATTCCATGATGGTCTGATAAGTTACAAGGAGTGATTTCAATTTTCCTATATCTGTTGAGGCTTGCTTTGTGACCGACTATATGGTCGATTTTGGAGAAGGTTCCGTGAGGTGCCGAGAAGAAAGTGTATTCTTTTGTTTTGGGGTGAAATGTTCTGTAGATATCAATTAGGTCCATTTGATTCATGACATCTGTGAGGTTCATTATTTCTCTGTTTGGTTTCTGCATTGTTGATCTGTCCAGTGGTGAGAGTGGTGTGTTGAAGTCTCCCACTATTAATGTGTGAGGTTCAATGTGGGATTTGAGCTTCAGTAGTGTTTCTTTAATGAATGTGGGTGGTCTTACATTTGGGGCATAGATGTTTAGTATTGAAGTTTCATCTTGGTGGATTTTTCCTTTGATGAGTATATAGTGTCCTTCCCCATCTCTTTTGATTAATGTTGGTTGAAAATCCAATTTGTTGCATACTAGAATTGCTACTCCAGCTTTTTTCTTGGGTCCATTTGCTTGGTATATCTTTTTCCAGCCCTTTACTTGGAGATAATGTCTATCTTTTTTGCTGAGGTGTGTTTCTTGTAAACAGCAGAATGTGGGATTCTGTTTTTGCATCCATTCTGCTAGCCTGTGCCTTTTTATTGGGGAATTGAGTCCATTGATGTTGAGAGATATTAATGACCAGTGATTGTTACTTCCTGCCATCTTGATGTTGGTAGAAATAGTGGGTGAGTGAGGTTCTTTCCTTTTGTTTTTGCTGCAGGCATGCTATTTGCTTCCTGTGCTTTCTTGTGTGTAGTTAACCTCTTTGGGTTGAAGTTTTCCTTCTAACATCTTCTGTAGAGCTGGATTTGTGTATAGATATTGTTTGAATTTAGCTTTGTCATGGAATATCTTGTTTTCTCCATCTATGTTGATTGACAATTTTGCAGGGAATAGTAGTCTGGCCTGGCATTTGTGGTTTTTTAGGGTCTGCAAGATGTCTGTCCAGGCCCTTCTGGCTTTTAGAGTCTCTGAAGAAAAGTCAGGTGTGATTCTGATAGGTTTGCCATTATATGTTACTTGACCCTTTTCCCTAGCAGCTTTTAAAATTCTTTCTTTGTTCTGTACATTTAGTGTTTTGATTATTATGTGGCGGGAAGATTTTCTTTTCTGGTCTAATCTATTTGGGGTTCTGTAAGCTTCTTGTACAGTTATAGGCATCTGTTTTTTTAGATTTGGGAAATTCTCTTCAATGATTTTGTTGAAGATATTTTCTGGTCCATGGAGGTGGGACTCTTCTCTTTCTTCTATTCCTATTATTCTGAGATTCCGTCTTTTCATTGTGTCCTTGATTTCCTGAAGGTTTTGTGTCAGGACTTTTTTAGATTTGACATTTTCTTTGACAGATGTATCCATTTCTTCAATTTTATCCTCTGAGCCTGAAATTCTTTCTTCCATCTCTTGTATTCTGTTGGTGATGCTAGTGTCTGTAGTTCCGATTCTTTTCTTAAGGTTTTCCAGTTCTATGGATGTCTCAGATTGGATTTTCTTCATTGCTTCAACTTCCCTTTTCAGGTCTTCCATTCCTTTAAGCGCTTTATTCATTTCCATCACCTCCTTTGCAGTACTTTGTTGTTGCTCTCTGAGGTATTTGATTTCCTCCCTTAGGCCTTCTATTATTAGTATAAGCGTAGGATTAAGGTCATTTTCCTTTGCTTCAATTGGGTTCAGCTGTCCAGAGTTGTCTGTAGCATTATTGCTAGGATCTGGAGACATCCTATTGTTTTGGTTTTTTTTTTTACCATGTTCTTGTGCTGACCTTTTGTCATCATATGGACCCAGGTGTTATCTGTTTGTTTCTTTTGTTACCTGACCTTGGTGCTCAGGAAAACTCCCTGCCCTGGGGGTTGGCTGATCCTGAGATCCTGGTGTTTACCTCCAGATGGCGGGCAGATTCCTATAATAGACTGACTGGCTCTCGGAGAGGAGGGTGGCTGCTGCTCTCCTCAACTGCTTGTGACCCAATTGGACCAATATAGAGGGGACTGGAGTGGGGAGAGGGCTAGCCTCTGAGGACCTGGGAGCTGACAGGTCTCCTCAGAAAGGCAGGTAGAACTGTGGTTGGGTCTGTGTTCTCCTCTCACTGACCCAGTCGTTCTGGCTCCCCAGCTGGGCTGACTGTGCAGGCAGGGAGCTCCACCCACAATAGATGCCGGCCTCAGTGCGCCTGTTGCTGACTGCCTCAGATGCTTGGGTGCTAGGGTGAGTGACCCACCCGCCCCAGTATTTGTGGAGAACACACTTTCCCGGGCTCTGTTTTCAGGCAGTCTTGGCTCCTAATTGCTTTGCTGTGACTGGGTTAGGTCTCTGCCTCTCCGCTACAGTGCACGCTGTGCCACCATGTTGGAAACTCCAGAAAAAAATAATCTCACTTACCTTTGCTCTTGTGGTGCGGCTCGAGTGCCAAAAAAAGAAAACTTTTATAGATACAGCTATCTTGGTTAGAAATTCCCCCTCTTTCTTGCCCTTTAGGGTTTCTATTGAGAGGTCAGATGTTCTTCTGATGCATTTGTCTCCTTAAGTGAGCTCGGATTTATTTTTTTAGTGCAATTTTAAAGGTTTTTTTTTGCAGTTTGGGTATCATAAGTATTCTATGTTATAGAGAGGTTTCTGTTAATGTGTTTTTCTGGTTTTAAATTTTTCTTATGAGTTAGATGTTCACTTATTTTCCCAAGAATTCATATTTTCTGCTATAATTTTACTAACTAGATTTTCTGTGTTTTGGTGTTTATCTGAGTTCCTTCTTCTACCCTAAAGATTTCTGGGTTTGGTGTCTTGATAATTTCTCAGATTTATTGGAAACTGCAGTCATATTTTACATTCACATCTGAGTGTTCCATTTCGTCTACTTGTTTTTCAAACCCTGATATTTTTTCTTCTGCTTAGTCTAGTTTATTGATAATAACTTCATTATGTTTTTCCCCATTTTCAACATCTCTATTTTTTCCTCAAACTTTGATTCTTCACCAACTTTCTCACCCATGTTGATCACTTTCTAATAAAGTTTCTGAATTGATTCATTGATGTCATTTATCTTCATGCCTATGTATTCTTTGAAATAATTAACCCTTTTTGCAAGTAAATATTTGAATTTTGTCCAACATTTTATCTATTTTCATATCTTTGGTTTAGTAATTGAAGAATTACTGTCTTTTGGAGGAGCTGTGTTGCTTTGTTTATCATGTGTTATGTGTTCAGTGTTGCAGTTGGATGTGTTGTTGCATTAGACTTTCAGTAGAATATGAAATCCCCAGTACTATTCAAATGGGAGAAAATAAATTACTAGAGAAGCTATGACACCAAAGCAAACTATATAGAAAAATGTGTTTTAAATTGATTAAAGTCAACTATTACATGACTCATGGGCACAAAAAAACAAAATGGTGAAGATAATGTAGAGTGAGCTCTAAAGTTAAAATCACTTGGGCTATGGGGGGTCTCCTTGTTTTGTCCTTGATCCCTCCAGCTCCCTCAAACCTTCCCCTGACTTTTCTTCAAGACTCCTTGATTTTTGCCTAATGTTTGGCTGTGGGTCTCTGCATCTGTTTCCATTATCTGCTGGATAAAGCCTCTCAGATGGCAGTAATGTTGGATTCCTGTCCAGTTCCCTCTCTCCATCTACTTCCAATGTCTATTTTATTTCCCCTACTTGGAGGGATTCAAGCATCATCCCTTGTGCCCTTATTATTACTTAGTTTCTTTGGGTCTGTCGATTATAGCATGGTTATCCTGTACTTAATGGCTAGTATCCACTTATGAGTGAGTAAATGCCAGGAATGTCTTTTTGGGTCTGCTTTACCTCACTCTGGATGATCTTTTCTGGTTCTATCCATTTGCCTGAAAATTTAACGATATCCTTGTTTCTGATACCAGAATAGTACTCCATTGTGTAGATGTACCACAATTTCTCTATCCATTCCTCAGTTGAGGGACATCTGGGTTGTTTCCAGGTCCTGGCTATTATAAATAAAGCTGTCGTGAACATAGTTGAGGAAATGTCCTTGT
>CAJQZJ010023767.1:0-10939 GCA_907164525.1 Lophiomys imhausi | reverse complement strand
GTTTTTGCACAGTGCCCAGTAACTCTGTGTTTTTTATGGCTCTTTTTTCCCCGTGTTCAGAATGCGTCAGTGTAGGTCGCCGCCATCTTCGCTCCCCTCCATTTCCATTCTTAACTCTGTGTTTTCTTTTTTGCTTCCATTTCCAGTTTCATGTCTTGAAAGACTTTATTCGTTTTGTATATTTCCTGCTCCAATTTGCTTGTCTTTGCCTGGAAATCTTTCACCTCTTTTAAATCTTTCATTGCCTTGTCTCTTTCCTGTTCAAGTTGAGCCACTAATAGTATTATCCGTTGCTTTTGCTTGTAAAATTGTGGACTTTTTGAATTCCTTCATAGATTTAAATTCTTGTCGAAAGAACTCTATCATTTTCCAGACTGTAGAATTGTCATCGTTTTCATGTGTTTCAGCTGTGGTGAAGTGGTCAGGGCTTGCTGTACTGGCATTGTTGCATTTTGTTGGGGTCATAATTCCCTGGCTTTTGTTGATTCTGCTTTTTCACTGTCGTTTTGCCATTTGGTTTTTCTTAGCTGTTTGTTCCTGTTGCCTTCTGGATTTGGAGCCAAAGGGAGTGCTTTGGTGTAGCAGTCATATTGCTTGGTGATCAGTTACTTTCCACTGGCTGGATGGGGCCTTTTGTGGAGGTGCTCAATGTGTCTCCGAGAGCTCACCCCTTCCTGTTTTGTTTCAATTGGGGATTCAGGTGAGGGGTTGTGATAGGAATGTGTTCCTGTAGGTTCCTGGGATCCAACTGGTCTTTGTATAGATGACAGTGCAGGTTGATAGGCTGCAGGCTGTTGGGTGGGGTTGTAGCTCCCCTGCAGCTTACATGTTGACTGTGTTTGTGATCCTCCCCAGCTGCTCACAGGGGGTTCTCAGGGTCAATGTGCATATAATAGCCAGAAGTACTGTGGGCTGGTGCAGCCTATTCCCAGGCAATGAGGAATGGCCTGGGATTGTTTCACTGCTCACAAGTCAGAGCTCTCTATGTTGCCCACTGAGTGTTCAGCCTGCAGTGGCTCTGCTGGTATGGTCCTATGTGTCCAGGCACAGATGCTGTGGACTCTGGAGGTCCCAAATTTGGGGGTTGAGACCGCCTGTTGGAGTCTTGAAAGGACCCAACTCCACACCCTTAAGGTGAGTCACTCAGCAGTGTCCCCCAGGTCAAAACCTCACTGATCCAGGGGTGGAACTGTATATGCTTAAGTTCTGGTTTCCCACCAGAAGGGCCAGCACTAGCAAAAGGGGCTAATAACCCCACAATTTGCCCGGGGCTTGGACCCTGTGGAGGACAAATCCGCCTTCCAACCTGGCCACCCTTTCTGCCACTCTCACAGCTCCACCTATGTGTGTATGGAGCTGGCTTTGAACACTGGCAAATGGCACCACTGTCTTCCAAATTCTGGTACACAGCAGTCAAGCTGCTGTATAACCTGCTGCCTGAACTGTATCCTGCTGCTCAGTCCCGCTGCAGTGTTTTTTCCAATGACTGTAAATCCAATAGAGGGGCCTGTATGTATGTCCAACACCCCTCTGGGGAAGCACAAATATGCCTGTGCTTTCCAAAATGCAGTTGTGGCCCTTCTGGCTGCTGAGTTGACGCATTGTGGACCCGTCAGCCACTGTGCATCCCGCCACTGTGGCTCGGCTAAGAGTGTATCGAGCTCCCACAGGTCTGCAACCTTTCGCTAAATAGCCAGAATGCCTGCATGGAATCTGGGGGCCCAGTAGGCTGGTGAGTAACCCTGTGCAGGGTTTTAATCTGCCCACTGGGTATTTCAGTGGTTCTCACCCTGTGTCTCTCCTAGTGAGGGTTACCAATTCCTGGGTTCAGCGGCTTCCGTGAGTGTCCGAGAGAGGGGAGGAGAGTCCTGCCCAGGGACTTTTAATGGTCCCTGGGTAGCTGGGTGAAACCCAGAGGGATTGAGTCACTCAGATTGTTGCTCAGCGTCTTATAACTCTGTGGACTTATGGCTGTTTTTCCCGAGTTCAAAATGCATCCACTCTGGCTGCCACCATCTTGGATTCCCTCTTATTAGCTCTTTTCTAAAAGAAGTATTATTTTATTTTCTCAAGTTACTTGTAGAACATAGTTTCCTCCCTCCTCCCCTCCTGGACTCTTCCTCCCTTCCTCCTTTCCTCCTTCCTCACTCATTATTCCTCTACTTGGCAGTCTCCTTCTCCTCATATGAGGTGGGCCCTCACATATAATACTCCCTCAAATCTTCCATCGTGTGAGGGCCAAGAGCTTCCACTTGTTCTATGGCACACCATCTAGGGTAAGGTGTTCCACTAACATACAGCAGATTCCATGACACACTGCTGGGTGAAATTTTTCCTAGGATAGATATTCTAGGTTCCTATCTATTTGGGTCTGTGGGTTGTAGGATGGTGATCCTGTGAAATATAGCTAATATCAATTTGTAAGAGAATACATACCATGTTTATCTTTCTGGGACTGAGGCAGCTCACTTAGGATGACCTTTCTAGATCCATCCATTTGGTTTCAAATTGCATGATTTCCTCATTTCTGATAGCTGTGTAGTATTCCATTGCATAAATGTAGCACAGTTTTTTTTTTGTTTTGTTTTGTTTTTTATCCATTCTTCAGTTGAAAGACATCTGGGTTGTTTCCAGTTTCTGGCTAGTACAAATAAAGCTACTATGAACATTGTTGAGGCAATGTCCTTGTGGTTTCATTTTGAATCTTTTGGATATATGCCCAAGAGGGATATGGCTGGGTCTTGAGGTAGAACTATCCCCAATTTTCTAAGATATCTCCAGATTGATTTCCAAAGTGGTTGCACAAGTTTGCACTCCCACCAGCAATGAGGGAATGTTCCTCTTTCTTCACATCCTCACCAGCATATGCTATCATTTGAGTTTTTGATCTTAGCCATTCTGACAGGTGTGAATGGAATCTCAGAGTTATTTTAAGTTGCATTTCCCCTGATGACCAAAGATGTTGAACATTTCTTCAAGTGCCTCTCAGCCTTTAGAGATTTCTCTTCTGTGAATTCTCGGCTCTGTACCCCATTTTTAATAGGGTTATTTGATTTTTTGGTGTTTAATTTCTTCAGTTCTTTATATGTTTTGTATATTAGCCCTCTGTTGGATGTTGGGTTGCTGAATATCCTTTCCCAGTCTGTAGACTGCCATTTTGTTCTAAGGACAGTGTCTTTTGCCTTACAGAAGCTTTTCAGTTTCATAAGTTCCCGTTTATTGATTGTTTGTTTTAGTGCCTAAGCTATTGGTGTTCTGTTCAGGAAGTTGCTACCAGTACCAATGAGTTCCAGGCTTTTCCCACTTTCTCTTCTATTAATGTTAGTGTGTCCAGACTTATGTGGAGGTCTTTGATCCACTTAGACTTAAGTTTTGTACAGAGTGATAAGTATGGATCTATTTGCATTCTTCTACATGTTAACATCCAGTTAGACCAGCACCATTTATTGAAGATGCTTTCCTTTTTCCATTGAATGGTTTTGGCTTCTTTGTTGAAAATTAAGTGACCATAGGTATGTGGGCTTATTTCTGGGTTTTTGATTCAATTCCATTGGTCAACTGGTCTGTTTTTGATTCAATTCCATTGGTCAACCAGTACCATGCTAGCTAATTTTTTTTCAACTTTACATAAGCTAGTCATTTTGGAAGAGGAAACCTTGATTGAGAAAATCCCCCCACAAGATTGGCTTGTGGGCAAGCCTATGGTACATTTTCTTGATTGATGGCTGATGTGACAACTCATCGTGGGAGCTGCCACCACTAGGCTGGTGGCCCTAGGTTCTATAAGAAAGCAGGCTGATCAAGTCATGGAGACCAGGCTAGTAAGCAGCTTTCCTCTACTGCTTCTGCATCAGCTCCTGCTGCTAGGTTTCTGCTCTGCTTAAAATCCTGCTGTGACTTCCTTTGATGATGGGACTGTGGTGCAGAAGTGTAAGGAAAATAACACTACATCCCAACACTGCTTCCTGTCGCAATGTTTTATCATAGCCACCGAAACCCTAAGACACAAAGGATGGGCTCAGGCATTTGAACACTTGGAACCCAATTAGTGGCACTCTTGGGGGGGGGGGGATTTAGGAGGTGGGACATCATTGAAAGAAGTATGTCACTAGGGAGCTGGCTTTGAGATTCTATGACCTCTCCCTACTTCCAGTTAACACTCTCTGCTTCATAGTTGCTATAAAAGATGTATTCTCTCAACTGCTTTCTCTGACCACCATGCTTGCCATGTGCTACCATGCCTCTGCCTGCTATGATGGACTCTTAATCTTCTGGAACCATAAGGCAAAATAAACCCTCTCTTCCACAGTTGCCTGTGGTTGTGGTGCCTTATAGCAAGAAAGTAACTGATACTCCCTCCCACTTCTCCTCAGCTACTTCTTCTTTCCAATTACTTTCCCTCCCACCTTCACACCTTTTGTGTGGCTCACTGAGGTTTAATGTTGTTTGTAGAAGGGTGGGTAGCAAGGGTGACTTCAGTGGCAACACCATTGAAGAAAATGACTGTCCCTTTCCCCTTTCCACAGTGGTCATTAATTGGCTGTAGCTCTTGAAGGAGTAGGGGGAGCCTCGTGATCCTCTGGCCCATCACTGATGGAATTCGGAAGGGCCCAGTTTTCTTCAGGCCTTGCACTGTTATGTGTTCATGACTGTAACAGCCATGTCACACCCAGAAGGCAGCATTTCCCTGCAAGCTCCCCATCCTCTGGGTCTTTACATTCTTCTGTCGTGTGTCCCAGGCCTCACAGATGCCATTGCAGATGTCCCTTTAGGCTGAGCACCCAACAGTCCCACACCATCAACACTGAGACCAGCTATGTATCTCTGCCAGCAGAAGTTTCTTTAACCAAGGTTGAGAGCAACACTAATCTTCAGCCACAAACATAGTTACTCAGAAGGCAGTTTGGCTACAACTGATGTTTTTAAAATAATTCAACCAGGAAGAAAAGGAGAGCGGAAGAAAGGGAGGAGATTTTTTAAAATCATCTCCTTCTTTCCATTGATAAATTACAGTGCAAATTTAAAAAGCACAATTACATCCAGAAACAGAGAATTTCATATGTTTTTTTTTTTAACATGTTTTAATACAAAAATCGACAAAAAGAAAACCCATTGTATCTGGTAAGATTGCTTTGGGCTAAAAGCTACAGAAATCCTAACATTGTCTAAGCAATAAATACATTTAATTACTTCAAATCACAAGAAGCCTAATAGGAAATTCTAGGAATTGATTCTGCCTCTCACTGGTGTCAACTTGCTAAGTCAATATCTCTATGATTCTCTTGCAAAATTTACCTCCCTGGGGATGGAAAAAAGCAACTAAGATTCTCTAGCTAGAAAATTACCACAAACCCCAAAGACTGAATTATACACACATGCTCACACACTTCCCAAAGTCCATTTATCCACAGCACAGACCTTGTTACCTGATCCTGTCACTTCTCCAGGTTGCTATCTTTTCCATCAGTGACAGCAAGGACCACCCAACAATGCACAATATATGAGGAGACCCTTACTACTATCTCTTGAGCATTGTAACACAACTGCATGGTAAGTCCATCAGAAGAGCAGTGGGAGTCACACACTATTGGTTATCCTTGGATCCTTTTTAGACTGCCTAGTAGAAAACATTATGATTAACAGTAAGGGAATCCTGCAAGTCCAAAGTCACCGGTGACATGATCATGAACAGTCTGAGATCAGAAAGGCACTGAAACACAACATCATTAACAGGTTGAGCCACGTCTGTGCCTCTTCCAGCTCCCCTCTAGCATGTCTGAGAACACAGGTGGGAAATAGAGCCTACTTCACTCCTCAAGGTAACCTTGTACCCAGGAAACTCTCAATCTCTTTACTCTTTTCCTCATTTCCCTTCAGCTCATGGGAACCTAGTACTCGCCTCTTGGAGGAAATTCACCTGTCACACTATCTTTGTGTCTGTCACTCAGAGTTAGTGCCTCCTTCATGAGGATATTGCCTGTGGTAAATTCAGTCCAGATCTGGAATTCAAATACACAAAACTGAAAAGCAGAGTCTGGCAGATGGAGAGTGACTGCCCAAGTGAGAAACTCTGGAAGAGAACTGAACGCTGAAGCAGAATTACACCCTGACCACACATGCTGTTCTAGTAAATCTCCACATAAGAAACTGGCCTTCCTCTAGGCACACACACCCCAATCTGAATTTATGCCCCAATATTCAGAACATCAATTCTCTTGAGCAATATTCCATAATAGTCCGGTGCCATAGTAGTTCTCCATGATCAAGTTAGAGTCATTTTGCAGACCTAACTTAACTGCTGCTCTACATTTCAGGACTTCCAAACAAGGGGCCTTAGGTGTCTTCTTGCTGCATTTACAGAGGGAGTCTGGACACAGGAAAAACTTCATTGGTGCCGTGGTTGATCTCAATTGTCAACTTGATTGGGTTTTAAAATAATACCCAGGAGAGTTCGAGGCCAGCCTGGTCTACAAAGCGAGTCCAGGACAGCCAGAGATATTCAGAGAAACCCTGTCTCGAAAAACCAAAAAAAAAAAAAAAAAAAAAAAAATACCCAGGAGATTTGCAGAGAAAACCTCTTGGTGTGTGTGTTGCTGGCATTTATCATCACTGTTTTGGGCGCTCTGATTTATTGGCTTGACTGATCCTTTCAAGGACTCATAATACAACTACATTGTCTGGAAGTGGGGAAGGATAGAGGAGGTGGGGGCTAATTGGCACATGCTTGACAGATGTATCTTGCCTTTGACTGCTCTCTGCTTCCTGACCACTGGGATGCGAACTGCTCTGCTTCACCACATTCTCCCTGCCACTGATGTGCCGACATCCCTGAAACTGTGACCTAAAAGAAACCCTTCCTCCCTTTCTTAGTTAGGGTTTTCTTGCTGTGAGGAGACACCATGACCACAGTATCTTTTATAAAGGAAAACTTTTAACTGGGCCTGGTTACAGGGTTAGAGTTTTAGTCCATTATCATCATGGCAGGAAAGTTGGTGTCATGCAGGCAGACATGGTGTTGGAGAAGGAGCTGAGAGTTCTACATCTGGATCCACAGGCAGCAAGAAGAGGGAGACATTGGGCCTGGTTTGTGCTTCTGAAACTCCAAAACCCACTCTTTTTTATGTTCATTTATTACTTCAGGCTACATCCCCATCACAGTGCCCTCTTTCCACCCCTCCCAGTCCTGCCCTCCCACCCTCTACCCCCTATCCCTTCCATCCCACTCCTCAGGAATGGAGTGTCTCTACATATCAGTCCCCTGCCCCAGTTCAGCAGTCATATGAGGGTGGAGAGCCTCCTCATACACTGGGGGCCTACAAGGCAGCACCACTAGGGCAAAGTGTCTCATTGACAGGAAACAAAGTCTATGTTCCTGTTCCCTTTGGTGCATTGGTTGTAGTATAGTTATCCTGTACTATATGGCTGAAATCCGATTATAAATGAATAGATGCCATGTGCATTCTTCTGAGTCTGGATTAGCTCACTCAGGATGAGCTTCTCTAGTTCCATCCATTTGGCTGAAAACTGCATGATTTGGTTGTTTCTCATGGCTGAGTAGTATTCCATTGTGTAGATGTACCACAGGTTTTTTTTTTATCCATTCCTTGGTTGAGGGACATCTGGGTTGTTTCCATTTTCTAGCTATTATAATTAAAGCTGCTATAAACATAGATGAGGAAACGTCCTTGTGGTTTGGTGAGGAAACATTTGGATGTATACCCAGAAGTGGTATGCCTGGGTCTTGAGGTAGAGCTATTCCAAGCTTTTTAAGATATCACCAGACTGATTTCCATAGTGGTTGTACAAGTTTGCACTCCCACCAGCAATGGAGGAGTGTTTCCCTTTCTCCACAACCTCACCAACATGTGCTGTCATTTGAGTTTTTGATCTTAGCCATTCTGACAGCCAAAACCCACTCTTAATGGCACACTTCCTCCAACAAGGCCACACCTACTCCAACAAGGTCTCACCTCCTAATAGTGCCACTCCCTATGAGCCTATAGGGGCCACTTTCAGTCAAACCATCACACTCCCTATGGTTGCTTCTGCCAGGAACTTCACCACAACAATGAGGAGAATCACTGATACAGTAGCCCTCAGTGGACTTCCCATTAGTGTCTGATAGACACACAGGCTAACACACTCCTGAGTTCAAGAAGCCTCCTCAGTAGAAGCTAGATGTGTATCTCAATGATTTACTTCATTTTCAGTCCTTGGGAGTTGAGAAAGCCACACCTATAATCTGATGTCTCCTTTCCAAAGAGGCTCTGAATCTTAATTAGTTGTATTATTGTGAGCTACAATTCTCTACAGTCTTACCATGAAAAGTAGGGGAATTTGTGCCCCCCCCCGCCCCCAGCTTGCCATTCTGGCTTTGGTCAGTATTCTTCAGAGTCCCTTCTACTCCCGGGCACAATCTCCCCACAGTTCCTCAGGTGTCCTAGCCACTTCAACATATCAGAAAACAGGCTTCCACCTAACACTCTAAAACCAAGGAGTGTCATTCAGAGATAAACTTCTGTCACTACTACTTGTCCTGCTAGGAGCTAAGAAGAAGCCATTTCTAAGAGATTCTCCTGTGGATCTTATAAGTTAGTCTTTTCTGTGATTGCTAACAAGGCAATGTCCTTCTGTTGTTTAAACACAGCCATGCCCCTCCTGTCTTCGAGATCTGCCCCAGCAAGCTGAAGCTGCCTGGGACACTTTAGAACTCCACCTCCTGGCAGTCCCCCCAAATTTCTGGACTCCATGGTTACTTCTAAAAGACCACCTCATCTCTGCCCATCAATTCCCCTAACTGTACCACGACCTTCACCTCAGCCTGGAGCTTCATCACTTGAAGGATTGAGATCTTTCCTTTGAGGACTCAGAATCTCCAGACCTTGTTCCTGTGGCACCAGGCACAAACTGGGTCAATAACTTTCTAGTTTTAGCAGCTCTTTGTTTTTATATTAACTCACTTTGTTTCTATATTGATATTCTGTTCTTTTAGGAATATAGAAACTCAGAACTGATCACATCAGAATTCTCCTTTTCCTCGAGGTTTTGTCTAGGTTCTGGGGGACCTCACATAGAGCTCAAATGTGTGGTCCTCACAGGACATCAAGAGAGTGTGTTCTTCATCCCTTTACACCACCATTCGAGCCCACCATCTGTCTACACACAAATAGCACAGCACTTCGAGGATCATGTTGCTCTTCGGATACCAATTTGTGGCCCAGGACTCTCTGCAAAACTTCATTTCATACCAGTTCAGTATAATTATTCTCCCTCCAGCACTGACTGGTCTCTCTCATCCTTTCCCCTGGCCCTTTCCTTCACACCCTGGCCTTAGAGACTCTTGTCTTAGTCCAGGCTTACTCTCACACTCACACCTATATCCAAAACTTCTTAGTTATCCCTGGGCCTTAGGTTTGGGACACAAAAGCTATTACTTCTAACATATGTTCATACCACCCTCTTGAGTCAATGACCTAGGAGGACTGATTTAATAGGGTGGACCAATAGAGGGAAATGGGAAAATTAGGACAGGAAAAAGAGAAAGTGAAACTCATCAGCTCATATTGTGTTTTTTTTTTTTTTAATTTCTCCCCTTAACCCCACCCCCCACTTTGGGTTGATATTTTTAAATGCCTTCCCAGTTGTGCCTGCTGTGACCTGATTTGACACTGTCTGGCTCTCATCTTGTAGCACATTCATGATGGACAGATGCTATCCCTGCAGGCTATTTTCCTTCCTTTCAGATTCTGGGCCTCACACTTCAACGTGCCCATCCTGAAGCCTGTTTATAAACCATCATCCAGAAGCCTGGACCCTTCTTCACAACACCCACCTCCCTCCCCATTATCCCATTTAGCCATTCTTCTGCCCACAGCTCTTCAGACCACTTCACATTTCATTAGGTGCTTCATCAGCAAGGAAGAAAGAAGTGGGCTGGCTCAAAGTGACTGCTTTCAGTTGCTGATTCCTTTGTTTTGCACCAGAAAGCATTTCCACAGCTCAGTTGGCGATTCCAGCACAGATAAGGGACCTCCTCTTGTCAACTCCAATTCCACTCCATTTCCTGGCATACACAGTTGAAAGCGCTGTTTAAGTGGGGCTGCTATGAAATGAAATGAACTTAAGCTTGTATTACATATCCTTTCAATTATTTATGGTTTGGGGTAGCCTTTTTCGGTGACTTTTCCCCTCTACCCTCCTGAATCATCACAAGAAAGCAGAAGAAACAGTAAGTCAGCCCTTTTCAACAGGTCTGCTGGCTGGTGACTGCTGCTTACTGTGCTGAACTGATAGTCATTAAGAGCTCCATGCCCTGGCTTCTTCCTGCAACCTTCTGGACCTTGAGAGATCCAGGGGTCCAGGGCTACCACTCTCCTGAGCTGTAGGAGCATATGTCTGATATGAGAGGCCTCACCAGGTCCCACCTGTTCTATCCTTCTGAAATCACTTTTTAGGCTGGTTCTGGAGAAAGGATTATATAGTCACCATATAGACATCAAGTGCTTCTTTGGGGATTTACAGTATGACCAGTTCAAGATCAGTGTTAGGGTAGGTATTTTATGGCCCGAATGCCATGGGGAAATCTCCTCTAATTTTCTCTCATTATCATCTTGGCTAACTATCACCAGCAAGACTCAAGAACTCTGGCCATGCAATGGAGGGTTTTTTTTTGTGTGTGTGTTTTTTTTTTAAATACTTTATTTTTTTTTCTTCAAGTTACATCTCAGTAACAAACCCCTCCCTATTCCCCCTTCCTAACCCGCCCTTCCACCCTCTTCCCCCCAGAAGTTTCCCCTTTCAGTCCAACAGATGGTTCCTTCTCTTATAACAGTAAGTATTATACAAAACAATAGATATAAATATGCCACATTTATGAGAGTAAATTGGCCCAGTATACCTTCCCAATGTCCAGTTTATACATATTTGGCCCCTGACTTTA
>CAJQZJ010023763.1:0-10132 GCA_907164525.1 Lophiomys imhausi | reverse complement strand
AAGATACTCTTAAAAGTGTGTTGCAAGTTAGTATGAATGTTGAGTCACATATAGACCTTTAAACTCATGGAGATGGTTAGATAGTAGAATGTTAAAGTCAGGGGCCAAATATGTATAAACTGGACATTGGGAAGGTATACTGGGCCATTTAACTCTCATAAATGTGGCATATTTATATCTATTGTTTTGTATAATACTTACTGTTATAAGAGAAGGAACCATCTGTTGGACTGAAAGGGGAAACTTCTGGGGGGAAGAGGGTGGAAGGGCGGGATAGGAAGGGGGAATAGGGAGGGGTTTGTTACTGAGATGTAACTTGAAGAAAAAAAAATAAAGTATTAAAAAAAAAGAAAAGAAAACCAAAAGACCAATGGCCTTTCTCTGCAGAATAAGAATTATGTACTATACTGTAGGTTTCCCTATGTAAAGTTCTACTACAACCACATCTTTGTTTCTTCCTTGACATAAGCCTGGTTTCATTTCTTGCCCTCACTCCTCCTTCCCACCTTCACCCTCTCTTCTCTTCATCTTTTTGGCTCTCTTTCCCTTCTTCCTTTTCATTTCCAAGTATAAAATGGAGAAATTCTTTGTGGTTTTATTTATTCCTTATGTTTTTTTATTTTCAGTTTTTCTTACATTGTGGTTAGAGATTTTAAACTTTTGAAATTGTTGAGATTCATATTGTTACCTAATATTTAAGTAGTTTTCATAAATATAGCATGGAGTAGTGGACTAAATTTATGGTACTTTATTAACTTTGGCTTTGTAATGTGATTAAGATGATTTTATTTTTGTTTTGAGATTTCATTATCTAGGAATGAGATTATGATGTTGATTTATTCATATCTATATTAATTAGTTTTGAGAATTTAAGACATATTTTTGTTATTGATTATTTGGTACATGTCTTCAATAGAAAATATTTATTGCAAGTTAATTTTAAACAAAAGTATCTCTACATTTTATTTGTATTGAATTCTTTCTCCCTTGATTTGTACTTTGATGTTTGTATTGTAGCCTATGAGCTTTTTTTCCTTTCTTTTTATGAAATGAGTATTGGCTTATCACACTTTTCCTTTACTATTTAACTATCCAGAATCATCTGATTTTGAAAATACATCTCTTATTGACAGTATATAGTTGGACTTTGCTTCAGAATCAGTGAGTCTTTTTTGTTCTTTTTCTTTTTTCCCATTAATTTATTTATTTGTTCATTTTACATCCTAATCGTAGCTCCACTCCCTTCTGTCCTCCCAGTCCCACCCTTCCCCCCACTTCCCCCATTCTCCCTTCCCTTCTCCTCAGAGAAGTGAGCCCCCCCCACCCAGGATATCAACCTGCCCTGGTACATAAAGTTGCCTAAGGACTAAGTGCATCCTCTTCCACTGAGGCCAAACAAGGCAGCCCTGCTCGGGGAAAGGGATCCAAAGCAGACAAGAAAGTCCAAGTCAGAGAGAGCCCCACTCCAGTTGTTAAGGGACCTACTTGAAGACTAAGCAGCCCATCAGCTTCATAAGTGTAGGGGGCCTAGGTCCAATCCATGGAGTTCTTTGGTTGGCAGTTCAGTCTCTATGATCCCCCAATGTGCCGAGGTTAGCTGGCTATGTAGGTCTTCTTGTGGTGTCCTTGACCCCTCCAGCTCCCTAATCCTTCCCCTCACTCTTCCACAAGCCTTCCTGAATTCCTATTAATGTTTGTCTGTGGGCCTCTGCATCTGTTTCCATTATCTGGTGGATGAAGCCTCTCAGATGACAGTTATGGTAGGTGTCTGTCTGCAAAGAGAGCAGAGTATCACTAATAGTGTCACAGATTGACTCTCTCCCATGGGTGGGTCTCAAGTTGGGCCAATCATTGGTTGGTCATTCCTTCAAACTCTGTTCCATCTTTATCCCTGCAGATCTTGTAGGCAGGATAAATTTTGGGTTGAGAGTTTTGTGGATGGGTTGGTGCCCCATCCCCTGCCCCATCTAGAAATCCTGCTTGGCTACAGGAGGTGGCCATTTCAGTCTCAGTATCCCCTGCTGCTAGGAGTCTCAGCTAGGGTCATCCCCATATCCTCTCAGGAGCCTCCCGAGTCCCAGGTCTCCAACTTGTCCCAGAGATGCCCGTCTGTTACCCAACTTTTTAATTATTATTAAGTATTTATTTATTAACAATATACACTTATAACAAATACCAACAATTTCTTAACTATTAACCCTATAAATTTCTACAACCCTTTTAACCTAACCACTAATCCTATTGATAATTATTTTCCTAACCTTTTAGAAGGATACAGTCTCTGGGGGCAGGTCCTCAGTCGTCAGGAACACAATTTCTGTAGTAGACCCTTTAAAGCACTTGGCAGTCTTTTTTCTGGAATGTCTCAGATGTAGATTCATCAGGGTAAGTTGGCTATCACAGTCTTACCTTAAATAAGGTAGGGCTTTCTTCTCTCTGGAAGACTCCAGCCCCTTCACATCAGCAACTCTGTCGCTCTGCCTCAGAGTCCTTAAAGCCAGCCACAGTTCGTTTAGGCCACTGTTCTGACAGGTTAAACCCCTCTAGGCAAAAGTTGAGCCACAGGGTTTAGTCCTTGGCCTTTGCTGTCTTGCTGAGGCTTTCTTTGCTCACCAGCTTCTTTCTGCCTCAGGGAGATCTGGACATCAACTGATGGCCAGCACTTTTTTCAGCAGGACTTTCGGAGCTCTCTAGCATCGGGGGCCTCTTGGATGGGGCTCCATGCACTGTCCTTAAATAGGAGGAACTCTGTTTCAGCTTAATTTGGGTCCCACCCACTTAGCTGAAAACAATGCCAGGCCAAATACTTTGTTTCTTAGTCCATTAAGTCTTTCCTGTTTTTCCTGGCTTCAACCTTGTTTTTCAGTCCATTATGTCTCCTGTTTGTTTCCTGTTTTCACCTGACTTCATCCTTGTTTTTCCACAAGCTGATAAGCTAAATCGCTCACAGCCAAGTTGATCTTCATGCCCTGAATTAAGAGACTGTTTTATATATTTACTAAATCTAAATTAATCTAACTCCCTACACCCGTCACCAATTTCCCTTCTCTCTCTTAGCTCTCTCACACCCCATCCCTACTCTCCCTACACCTGATTCCTCCATCTTTCCCTCTCTACCCTCTGTCCCACCCAGTTCCCTCTCTTTCTTCACTTCCAAAGTCTATTTTATTTCCTCTTCTTAGTGGGATATGAAGATTCTCCCTCCAGCCCTCCTTGTTAGTTAGCGTCTTTGGGTCTGTGGATTGTAGCATGGTTATCTTGTAGTATATGAATTAATATTCACTTATGGATATTAGTGCTATAGCTGGGTCTTGAAGTAGCACTATTCCCAATCTGAGAAACAGCCAGATTGATTTCCAAAGTGGTTGTACAAGTTTGCACCCCCACCACCAATAGAGGAGTTTTCCCCTTTCTCCACATCGTTGCCAGCATGTGCCATCCTCGAGTTTTTGATCTTTGTCATTCTGACTGGTGTAAGATGGAATCTCAGAGTCATTTTAATTTGCATTTGCCTGATGAATAAAGATGTTGAGTATTTCTTTAAGTGTTTCTTGGTCATTAGAGATTCCTTTGTTTAGAATTCTCAGTTTAGCTCTGTACTCCATTTTTTAATTGGATTATTTGGTTTGTTGGTGTTTAATTTCTTGAGTTCTTTATATATTTTGGATATTAGCCCTCTGTCAGATGTAAGGTTGGTAAAGATCTTTTCTCAATCTGTAGATTGCCATTTTGTCCTATTGACTGTGCTGACTTTTACCAACACAGAAGAACTAAAACAACTAAAAGAAGCTTTTCAGTTTTGTGAAGTCCCATTTATTAATTGTTGATCTTAGTGCCTGAGATGTTGGTGTTCTGTTCAGGAAGTTGACTCCTGTGCCAATGCATTCAAGGCTATTCCCCACCTTTTTTTTTTTTTCCTATAAGATTTTGTGTATTTGGTTTTATGCTGAGGTCTTTGATCCACTAGAACTTTAGTTTTGTGCAGGCTGATAAATATGGATCTACTTGCATTCTTCTACATGTAGGCATCCTGTTAGGTGGGCAACATTAGTTGAAGATGTTTTCTTTTTCCCCATTGTATGGTTTTGGCTTCTTTGTCAAAATCAAATGTCCATTGGTGTGTGAGTTTATTTCTGGGTCTTCAATTTGATTTCATTGATCCACCTGTTTGTTTTTATGCCAATACCATGTGGTTTTTATAATGATTGCTTTGTAGTACAACTTGGAATCAAGGCTGGTGATACCTCCAGAAGTTGTTTTGTTGTACAGGATTGATTTTGCTATCCTGGGCTTTTTATTTTTCCATATGAAGTTGAAAATTGCTCTTTTAAGACCTGTAAAGAATTGTGTTGGAATTTTTATAGGAATAGCATTGAATCTGTAGACTACTTTTGGTAATAAGGTCATTTTTATGATGTTAATCCTACAGATCCATGAACATTGGAGATCTTTCTAACTTCTGATATCTTCTTCAATTTCTTTCTTTGGAAAATTGAATTTTTTTGTCCCACTGGTGTTTCACTTGCTTGGTTAGTTATACCAAGATATATTATTTGTGGCTATTATGAAGGATGTTGTTTGCCTAATTTCTTTCTCAGCTTGTTTATAATTTGTATAAAGAAGGGCTACTGATTATTTTTTCTTTTAGTTAATTTTGTATCCAGCCACTTTGCTGAAGGTGTGTATCAGCTGTAGGAGTTCTCTGGTAGAATTTTGGGAGTCACTACCATATCTATGAATAAAGATACTTTGACTTTTTCCTTTCCAATTTGTATCCTCTTGATCTCCTTTAGTTGTCTTATTGCTTTAGCTAGAACTTCAAGTACTATGTTGAATAGATAGAGAATGGACAGCCTTGTCTTGTCCCTGATTTTAGTGGAATTGATTTAAGTTTATCTCCATTTAATTTTATGTTGGCTAGAGGCTTGCTGTATTATGTTTAGGTATGTTCCTTGTATCCCTGATCTCTTCAAGTCTTTTATCATAAAGAGGTGTTAGATTTTGTCAAAAGCTTTTTTCTGTATCCAATGAGATTATCATGTGATTTTTTTTCTTTCAGTTTGTTTATATGGTGGATTACATTGATAGATTTTCATATGAACCATTCCTGCATCCCTGGGATGAAGCCTACTTGATCATGGTGAATGAGTTTTTTATGTGTTCTTGGATTTGGTCTGCAAATATATTATTAAATATTTTTGCATCAATGTTCATGAGGGAAATTGGTCTGAAATTCTCTTTTTTTGCTGCATCTTTGTGTGGTTTAAGTATCAGTGTGACTGTGGCTTCATAGAATGTGCTTGGCAATGTTCCTTCTGTTTCTATTTTGTGGAACAATTTGAAGAGTATTGGTATTAGCTCTTTGTTGAAAGTCTGATAGAATTCTGTGCTAAAACCATCTGGCTCTGGGCTTTATTTGGTTGGGAGACTTTTGATGACTGCTTCTATTTCCTTGGGGGTTATAGCACTGTTTAAATTGTTTACCTGATCATAGTTTAACTTTGGTAAGTGAAGTCTATCAAGAAAATTGTCCATTTCATTTATATTTTCTAATTTTGAGGAATATAATTATTTGAAGTAATGCCTAAAGATTCTTTTGATTTCCTCAGTGTCTATTATTATGTCCCCCCATTTCATTTCTTATTTTGTTAATTTGGATACTGTATCTTTGCCTTTTAGTTAGCTTGGCTAAAAATTTATCTATTTTGTTGATTTTATCAAAGAATCAACTCTTGGTTTCATTGATTCTTTGTATTGTTCTCTTTGTTTCTAAGTTATTGGTTTCAGCCCCGAGTTTGATTATTTCCTGCCATCTACTCCTCTTGGGTGTATTTGCTTCCTTTTGTTCTAGAGTTTTTAGATGTGCTGTTAAGTTGTTATTATGATGAACTTTCCTCTTAGCACTACTTTCATTGTGTCCCAAAAGTTTGGGTATGTTGTACCTTCATTTTCATTGAATTCTAGAAAGTCTTTAACTTCTTTCTATATTTCTTCCATGACCTAGTAGTCATTGAGTAGAGATTTGTTCAGTTTCTATGAGTTTATAGGCTTTCTGTTTTTTTTGTTTGTTTGTTTTTAAAGTTCAGCTTTAATTTATTGTGGTCTGATTACAAGGGTTTCTCTTCTTTCTATTGTGGTTTTCTTTGTGACTGAGTATTTGGTCAATTTTGGAGAATGTTCTGTGAGGTGCTGAGAAGAAGGTATATTATTTTGTGTTTGGATGAAATGTTCTGTAGATATTTGTTAGGTCCACTTGATTCATGACATCTGTTAATTTCATTATTTCTCTGGTTTGTTTCTGTCTCAATGATCTGACCATTGGTGAAAGTAGGATGTTGAAGCCTCCCACTGTTAATGTGTGGGGTTCAATATATGGTTTAAGCTTTAGTAATGTTTCTTTTAGGAATGTGGGTGCCCTTGCATTTGGTGTTCAGAATTTAGACTTCTTCTCAGTGGATTTTCCCTTTGATAAGTGCGAAGTATCCTTCCCCATCTCTTTTTTGCTAATTTTGAGTGAAAGTCTATTTTATTAGATATTAGAATGACTACTCCAGCTTGCTTCTTAGATCCATTTGCTTGGAAAACCTTTTCCAGCTCTTTACTCTGAGGTAATGTCTATCTTTATTGCTGAGGTGTGTTTGTTCTATGCATCAGAATGATGGATTTGTTTTTGTATTCAATCTGTTAGTCTGTGTCTTTTTATTGGGGAATTACATCCATTGATGCTGAGAGATATTAATAACCAATGATTGTAAATTACTGTTATTTTGATGTTGGTGGTTGTAGAGTGTGTTGTGTGTGTGTGTTTGTGATGTGTGTGTGCTTCCTTTCTTTGGCTTTGTTGATGAAGGGTTATGTATTTCCTGTATTTTCTTGGATGTAGTTAGCCTTCTTGGGTTGGAGGTTTCCTTCTAGTGTCTTCTATAGGGCTGGATTTGTGGGTAGATATTGTCTAAATTTGGTTTTGTCATGAAATATTTTGTTTTCTCTAACTATGGTGATTAAAAGTTTTGATGGGTATAGTAAGTAATCTGGAATGACATCTGTATTCTCTTAGTGTCTTCATGATACCTGCCCAGGCCCTTTGGGCTTTTAGAGTCTCTGTTGAGAAGTCAAGTGTGATTCTAATGGGTTTGCCTTTATATATTACTTGGCTCTTTTCCCTTGCAGCTTTTGATATTCTTTCTTTGTTCTGTACATTTAGTGTTTTATTATGTGGTGGGAGGATTTTCTTATTTGGTCTAATCTATGTGGTGTTCTATAAGTTTCTGCTATTTTTATAGCATCTATTTCTTTATGTTGAGAGTTTTCTTCTATGATTTTGTTAAAAATATTTTCTGGACCTTGGAGCTGGGAGTCTTCTTCTTCTATTCCATTATTCTTAGGTTTGGTCTTTTCAAAGTGTCCCAGATTTCTTGGATTTTTTTGTCAGGAACTTTTTGATTTAACATTTTTTTTTGACCAATGTACTGATTTCTTCAATTGTATATTCTACACCTGAGATTCTTTCTTCAACGTCTTGTATTCTGTTTGTGATGCTTGTGTCTGTCATTCTTTTCTTCCCTAGGTTTTCCATCCCCAGAATTCCCTCAGTTTCTGTTTTCTTTATTGCTTCTATTTCTATTTTCAGATCTTGGACAGGTTTTTTTTTTTTTAATTTCCTTCACCTGTTTGATTATATTTCTCTGTATTTCTTTAAGGAATTTGTTCATTTCCTCTTTAAAGGCCTCTTTCATCCTCATAAAGTTGGATTTTAGGTCATCTTCTTTTGCTTCAGATGTATCAGGGTGTCCAGAGCTTGCTATAGTAGGATAACTGTGATCTGGTGATGTCGTATTGCCTTGGCTCTTGCTGATTGTGTTCTTAGCTGGCCTTTAGCCATCTGGTTATCCCTGGTGTTTTCTGCATGTTCTTGATGATGACAGAACTCCTTGGGGAGGCAGGAAGAATCTTGGGCCCAATAATGGAGCTCAGGGAATAACAGGCTGCTCACTTTTGATGGCTGGATGTTTCTGAGGGTCCACAGGCCTGGATGTTCCTGGGACTGGCAGGCCTCTTTAGGAGGGAAGGTTATATTGATTCTTTTTCTTTAAATGGATGAGAGTATTCCCTTTATAGTTGCTTTGTAACTGTGGCGATTTGAATGGGAATGTCTCCCATAGGCTCATGTAATTGAATAGTTGATTCACAGTTGGTGATGTTATTTGGGGAGGCCTAGGAGGTGTGGCCTTGCTGGACTAAGTAAGTCATTGAGGTAATTGAGGTGTTAAAGCCTGGAGCCTTTCCTAGTGTTTATGAAAAGGACCTGTTGCTGAATGATTGAACTCTAGAACCCATAGCAATTTCTCTTTAAAAGTAAAATGATTTTTATTATCTTTTAACATTTAGTGTTACAGAGATGTGTAGCCTAGCCCTGTGCATGGTGTGTGTGTGATACCTGAGTCTCAATGTTGTTGAATAATATCAACTTGACCATTCAGTAGTCTGAATAAGGTAGGTGGGAGCAAGGGTTACATATAAGTCAGGAAGAAAGGGAGAAGAATCTGAAAATTTGTCACAGAATTTGTGTTTTGCTTGAATTCTTGTACTAGAGGCCAGGACTTTTAAAATCTGTTTTTCTGTTTATCCCAGCATCTACTCCAAGTATACAGAATAAATGTATCTTTCTCTGTAATCTTCTCTATGACTTTTACTTGTCCAAACATAAGTATCTTGGCATTGTAACAGGCAGTCCATCCAGTTTGGAGGTTTATTTTAATGTAATAATGGCCAGGTAGGTTAAAGCCTAGGTAGAGGAAACTGTTGGAGCCAGAGTTTCACAGTGACTCATCTCCAATGTATACTGTCATTACTTTCAAAGCAAGAGTGTTTCTGTGAAAGATGGCCTCCTTCTTGCTCATGGTCCTGCCTTTCATAGGAGGATGAGCATATCCCCATTATAGAAAACTAACCACTCACACTCACCATCCTCCCTGGTGAGCATGACTCTATCCTGCTGTAGTTGCCATGGGCAGGCAGCCATTTCAAGTTCTACAAAGTTTCTGATAGAACAGAAAATGACTTTTCCTGGCCAGCACCAAAGCCTTTAGATCCACAGACCTTTCTGATGCATACTTTCATACCTTATCCTCATCCCCCATTACAGGGATGGCTGATGAACTTTGTTCAGAGCTGCCCAGTGTCTGGTAGCACTGTACCATTTTCAAGTTAATAAAACTGGGGCATCTCTCTGTGAGAGCTTTTGAACTTGTCCCTTCTTTCCTTCCTGGGCCAGATCCTCTTCCAGTGGTAGACTCTTGGAAATGGCCTATATTCAGCACTGAGGATTTGTTACAGTATTTTGCTTTTCTTCTTTTGTCTACTTGAGGAGAATTTTGAAAGAGACTCATCACTTCCTTAAAATTTCCAAAGATTATAGAGAACTTAGCATAAATTATAAAGTTTGCATTCCAGCTCAGTCCTAGAAACACGGTGGCCCCTTGAAAATCTTTCTTTGCCAATTCTCTTCTAGATTACTGTGTACCTGGTTCAGCTTGTTCAGCTTGCCATTGATTCATACAGACATCCCTTGCACTCCTCCTTCCAAGAAAGAAGTGTTCCTTTTGTAAGTCCGACTGTCCTGGTGTTCTAACTACAGCAGCTCTTGGTGAGGGGTGGATAAAACTGAAGAAAGAAGGAAGAGCCACTGCAGTGAGTAGAGTATGTGACCATGTCCTGTCCTGATCACAAGGTTCAGGCCACACCTCTTGCCTCTTACTCTCTTAAAGACTCAATTTCTTTTTTTTTTTATTAAATACTTTATTTTTCCTTTCTTCAAGTTACATCCCAGTCACAAACCCCTCCCCACTCCCCCCTCCCATCCTGCCCCCCCACTCTCCTCCCCCCAGAAGTTTCCCCTTTCAGTCCAACAGATGGTTCCTTCTCCCACAACAGTAAATACTATACAAAACAACAGATATAAATATGCCACATTTATGAGAGTTAAATGGCCCAGCATACCTTCCCAATGTCCAGTTTATACATATCTGCCCCTGACTTTAACATTCCACCATCCAACCATCTCCATGAGTTTAAAGGTCCACATCTGACTCAACATTCATACTAACTTGCAACACACTTTTAAGAGTATCTT
>CAJQZJ010023756.1:0-13720 GCA_907164525.1 Lophiomys imhausi | reverse complement strand
TCTATGATTTTGTTGAAGATATTTCCTGGACCTTGGAGTCGGGAGTCTTCTCTTTCCTCTATACCTATAATTCTTAGGTTCCGTCTTTTCAATGAGTCCTTGATTTCTTGGATGTTGTGGGTGAGAGATTTTTTAGCCTTCTCATTTTCTTTGGATGATGTACTGATTTCTTCCACTGAATCTTCCATGCCTGAGATCCTGTCTTCCATCTCTTGCATCCTATTGTTGATACTCACATCCGTAGTTCCTGTTCTCTTTCCTTGGTTCTCCACTTCCTCTTTTAACTCTGACTGTGTTTTCTTTATTGTTTCTATTTCGATTTTCATGTCTTGTATGGTTTTGTTCGTTTTGTACATTTCCTTCTCCAGCTTGCTTGTTTTTGTATGAAAATCTTTCATGGCCTTTTCCTTTTCCTGTTCAAGCTCTGTCACCTTGGCTTGGAGCTCTTTAATGGTGTTGTTCCTTGTTTTGATTTGTAGAATTGTGGTTTCCTTGAATTCCTTCATAGATTTAAGTTCTTCTTGCAGGGACTCTATCACTTTCCATACTGCAGAGTTGTCAATGTTTTCATGTGTTTCTGTTGGTGTGTGGTCATCCGAATTGGATGAGCTAGGGTGGTTCTGCTTTGTTGCAGTCATAATTCCTTGATTTCTATTTTTTTTTTGACCTTTCACCATTGGATGCATTTAGCTGTCTGTTTTCTGTGTTTGGAACCACAGTGGATGATTTGGTGCAGGGGACGAGTTACTTGGCTATCTGTCGTTGCTTACAGGGGGATTTCAAGGTCACTGTGATTTTAATGGCCAGAGGCACTGTGATCTGGTGCAGCGTATTCCCAGGTTGTGAGTAATGAACCAGGATTGTTTCACTGCTCCCAATTTAGACTTCTCTATGTTGCACTCTGAGTTATCAGCCTGTAATGGTTCTGATGATATGGGCCTGTTTGCCCAGGCACAAATTCTGTGGGCTTAGTTTGTCTTCCCGGAGGCTGACAGGGTCTGGCTCCACACCTGATATGTCTGGATTTTCCAGGATACAGCTATGGTCCCGATTTCTGGTTTCTCTCTAGTCTTCTCGCCACAGGGCTGGACCCTGTGTCTAATTCCCTTCTTGTCTGTGCCGCCACGGTCCCGTGGGTACCCCAAGCCCCAGATCCTCTGGCTGCCTGAGTGCACCTCTCGTCCCAGCAGCTCCGCCGTGGGTGCACGGACCCCTGGTCCCACCCACGCCTGTCTCTCTCCCTAGATTACCTGCCGTGGACTGGCGGGAATTTGGCCCTGCCAGCAGTGCTCTCTCCCCAGCTGCGCTATCCTGAGTGTGGGAGATTTGGCCCCTCCCGCCTGCTTTTGTGTTCCCTGCTTCCTGCGCTCTCTCGGAACCTCCCGCCCTTCCGCTTTACAAGCGGCTGCTGCGGACCACCCGCTGAGCCCCCTGTTTGTTCCTTGCTAAGGCTTCCACTATCTCGCAACCTTTTCTAAGTGGGTATAAGTTCAGCCTGATGTGTGGGGAGCCCAATAGGACAGCGATCTATGGCCAAGTGGACCCTGATTCTGTCTGCTGTAAGTTGGGATCGATCTTACCAGGCGCCTCTCCAAATGGGAGTTCCCGAGTCCCCGGTTTAGTGGCCTCCGTGTCTGTGAGAGATGGGGAGAGCCTTGCCCTGGGACTTTTAACAGTCCCTTGGGAGCTGTGAGCGTTCCCGGGGGGGGCTCTAGCCCCTCCGGTTTTTGCACAGTGCCCAGTAACTCTGTGTTTTTTATGGCTCTTTTTTCCCAGCGTTCAGAATGCGTCAGTGTAGGTCGCCGCCATCTTCGCTCGCCGCAAATCATTTTTAAAAGCGCTAGTCCAAAAAATGATCGATCTTACAGAGACTGGACAATAAAAGCTATAGGTAACTTTCCCGAGAATTGGCCAATATCTCAATTTTTGAAGGGTACCCGAAAATATTTACACTCCATTCCCAAAAGATGGGTTGGAAGTTTTTTGAATGGATATATGTTGTGAATTGGATTTGAGGATTTTCTTTTTTCCCTCATTCTATTTTTTTGTCTCTTTTATTATTAAAAGCTTAAGATTATTTTGTTATATTGGTAGAAATTTAAGATTCTGTTTATTGATGCAAGTTTAAAAAATGTTTTGCATGTAATAGAAAGTAAGTTTATTGATGAGAATTTAAAATGTTTTGTTTGCTTTAATGTCTTTTGTCAAAAGATGTAAATACAACTATATATTGGGGGAAGTTTAAGGTTATTTTAACACTTGCTCTTTAATGTATATTGATAAAAATTTAAAGTTAGTTTATGTATTGTACATAGATAATTTATTTACATTGTATATGTAGATATTATGTAGATTTATTTTTTATTTTACTAGAAGGGGGATATGTAGGGGTTAGATAAATTAGATTTAGAAAATATATAGGAGTTTCTGATACTGTCTCTTAATTCGGGGCCTGAAGAGCATTATCAGCATGAAGTCAGCAAAAACAGGAAAGACTTAATAGACTGAAAAACAAAGTTGAAGTCAGGAAAAACAGGAAAGACTCAATAGACTTGAAGAAACAAAGTATCTGGCCTGACATTGTTTTCAGCTGCTAAGTGGGTGGAGCCCAAATTAAGCTGAAACAGAGTTCCTCCTATTTAAGGACAGTGCATGGAGCCCAGAAAGAAGAAGAGGCCCCTGATGCTAGAGAGCTCCAAGAGTCCTGCTGAAAAAAGGGCTGGCCATTGATGGCCAGCTCTCTCCCTGAAGCACAAAGAAGCCGGTGAGCAAAGAAAGCCTGAGCAAGACACCAAAAGGCCAAGGACTGGACCCTGTGGCTCAGCTTTTGCCTAGAGGGGTTTGATCTGTCCAAACAGTGGCCTAAAGGAAACGGTGCCTGACTTTAACGACTGAGGCAGAGCAGCTGAGTTCCTGATTCAAAAGAAGTAAGTTGGCCTGCACATGGCTGGGGTCTCCCACAGAGAAGAAAGCATGAAGCCTTATTTAAGGTGAGACTGAAATAACCAACTTACCCTGATGAACCTGCATCTGAGAGATCCAGAAAAAGAACTGCTAAGTGCGTTAAAGAATCTACAACAAAGACTGTGTTCCTGACGACTGAGGACCTGCCCCAGAGACTGTATCATTCTAAAAGGTTATGAAAGTAGTTGTTATAATTATCAATAGGTTTAGTGGATAGGTTAAAGGGGTTGTAGGAATTTATAGGATTAATAGTTAAGAAATTGTTGGTGTTTGATATAAGTGAATTTAGTAATAAATAAATAAGTATTAAATAATAATTTAAAAGTTCGGTTTCAGGTGGCGCTCAACGTGGTAAGGCATTATGGGTAATTTTATTTTCAAAACTATAGAGAAAACTGCAGATTTTGAAACTATGATGCCAGTTGTTGACAATATGGCAATGTTTGCTGCTGACCTCTACACGATTTTTCAATCAGACTGAATGTTTTATGCTGTTTACTTTTTTTATTTTATTGGTTTGTCATAAGGAAGACATCTGTTACACAATTAAAAATTATGGAAATGCAGATTGAGGAACTGAAAAAAATTCTGGCAGGGCAGGTGACTGGAACTGAGAAAATGGCAAGTTCTTTTCTAGCTAGGTCTCCACAGTCGCCACATGTACCAGTAGAAAAGCCGCCGCATGTGCCAGTAGGAAACCAGGTAGGTAATGGTGCTAATGTGGAACCAAGTGCGCCCCCAGAGGAGCTGCATGGTACTGCACAATCACCATCAGCTTTTCCAGTTATGTTTCAAATTAGGCCTGATAATAACGGTCAACTCAATCAGGAATTAACATGGCGTCCAATAGACATTTTGGATTTAAAAAGATTTAAGGAGTCTATTGTCTCTTATGGAATGCACTCATCATTCGTTAAACAGATGCTAAATAATTGGGCTATACAAAATAGAGTCATTCCCCAAGATTGGAAGGGACTGATATCAGCTGTGCTAGAAGGTAGCCAGCAATTACAATGGTTGTCATGCTGGAGACATGAAGCCACAAAATTAGAGCAGCAAAATATGGCAAGGGGAATAAATGTCACAACCCAACAAATGCTTGGTGAGGGACCTTATGCTGACATACGGTTACAGACTCAATTTGAAGATGTTGTCATCGAACAATGTCGTGTTGCAGCTCTGAGGGCCTGGGATATGGTGGCTGAGACTGGGAAAAGGTTTACTTCATTTACCAAGATAATACAAGGTCCTCAGGAAACCTTCTCAGACTTTTTAGGGAGATTGACTTCAGCTGTGGAGAGAGATGTAGATAACCCTGATGCCAGACAGGACTTGATAAATGCCTTGGCATATGAAAATGCAAATGCTGAATGTCAAAGGGCAATTAGGCCATTGAAAGCTCGAGGAGACCCAGTAGATGAATGGATAAGAGAAACAGCTGATATTGGTTTTCAAGAGCATCAGACTAATGTCATAGCACAAGCAGTTGCTAGGGGTCTTCATGAGTGCTTTAAAAATGGTGAACTTGGTCATTTCCAAAGATATCATAAGGCTGAATCCTCCAGAACTCGAAATGATAGGTGCCTGGATTCTGCAGAACATGGTCATAGAAGGGAACGAACGGCTTTTAATGGCGAACATGGTCATAGAAGGGAACGAACGGCTTCTAATGGCAATAGAAGGTTAAGGTCTCCAAGATTTTGTACTCATTGTGGAAAAGGTAAACACTGGTCCCGGGATTGTAGAGCTGAAACGGATGTCAGAGGTAACCCCTTGCCGGGAAACGAGGGGAGGGGCCTACCGGTTCAGGCCCCCCAAAACAATGTGAACCGTCATCCATCATCCAACCAGAGGGAAACAGACAGGCAGGAAGAACAAAATTAACTATTGCTGATCTTTTACAGGCTACTGAAGGTACTAAAGTTTTAGATTTGACCACAGATCAATCTAAAACGTTATCCAAAACAGATGAATGTTATATGTTAACCACTGGTATCTATGGTCCTTTACCATCAGGGACAATAAGATTAATATTTGGAAAAAATGGATTAACTTGTCAAGGATTCTTTATTCATCCAGGTATTATAGATGGAGACTTCAAGGAAGAAATTAAAATTATGACATCCATATGGAAAGAGATGACAATTAATGCAGGGGACAAAATTGCCCAACTGCTGCTGTTTCCTTACACCAAGGGCAAGGTTGTTCCAATAGACAGAACAGGAGCAGTTGAAAATAGTGGAAAACGTGTGTATTGGCAAACAATGGTGAGTGATACGAGACCAAAATTAAAAATACAAGTGAATGGTATTGAAATAGAAGGATTGCTTGACATGGGAGTGGATGTCACTGTCCTTTCACATGAGTCTTGGAATTCAAACTGGCCACTTCAAAGGGTTCCTACACATTTTATAGGAATTGGTAAATTATCTCATGTAAAACAAAGTGTACAATGGCTTAACTGTGTGGGACCAGAAGGGCAAACAGGGAAGTTGAGACCTTATGTGGCTGATGTATCCATAAATTTATGGGGAAGGGATCTCTTACAACAATGGGGTACTCAAATTAATATTCCTACAATGCCAGAAATAACAAATGATGAAATGATGGATGCTTTTGAGGAAGGTATTGATATGCATACTCAACAACAATTGCAAGCAATGTCTAGTGTCCAAACACAGGACACCCCAGACATTGAGATCATAGATACTTTTGAGGAAGGTATTGATGTGAGTACTCAACAACTGCAAGCTATATGTAGTGTCCAAACACAGGACACCCCAGGTATCGAGTTTCCAAATTTATACTAGGGGCCACTGCTGAAATTCCAACAGCCCTACCCTTGAAATGGCTATCAAATAAACCAGTGTGGCAAGAGCAGTGGCCTATAACAAGGGAAAAATTGGAGGCTCTTGAGCAATTGGTAAAAGAACAGCTGGAGGCTCATCATATAGAAGAGTCTACCAGCCCATGGAATTCTCCTGTGTTTGTGGTAAAAAAGAAGTCGGGTAAATGGAGAATGGTAACGGATTTAAGAGCTGTGAATAGAGTAATTCAACCTATGGGTCCTTTGCAGCCTGGTATGCCTTTACCTTCTCTGTTACCAAAGTCATGGCCTTTAATAGTAATTGATTTAAAAGACTGCTTTTTCTCAATTCCATTACATAAGAATGATAGGGAAAGGTTTGCCTTCTCTGTACCTACTCTTAATAACAGTAGGCCAATCAAGAGGTATTGTTGGAATGTACTTCCACAGGGAATGTTGAACAGTCCAACTCTGTGTCAATATTTTGTACAAAAACCATTAGAAATAATGCGTAAGCAATTTCCTCGATCTATTATCTACATTATATGGATGATATTTTGTTGGCTAATTCTGATGTAGTTGTTTTAGAGAACTTATTTAAGGAAATGCAAAGAATTCTACCACTATGGGGGTTAAAAATTGCTCCTGAAAAAATACAAAGAGGAGATTCAATCAACTATTTGGGTTATAAAATAAGTCAACAGAGAATAAGATCACAAAAGGTACAAATCCGTAGAGACCAATTGAAAACTCTTAATGATTTTCAAAAATTAATGGGAGATATAAATTGGCTAAGGCCCACCCTTGGTTTAAGTACTCATGAGTTAAGTACTTTGTTTCAAACATTACAAGGGGATTCAAATATAAACAGTCCAGGATGTTTAACTGCTAAGGCAGAAAAGGAATTAATGTTGGTAGAACAAAGATTGCAAGATGCATACATAGATCGAATTGATCCCTGTCGCGTCCCCCCCTTGTCCAGCAAGGAATGACGCAACTCACAAAAGCTCTTCTCCTGCAGTTTATTCAGGTCCCTTGAAAACAGTCTTCCGAATGCCCGGGCAGACCCAACCCACAGGCTAAATACTAAATGAACAGCCAATCAAGTAAAGCCACGTAGTGCAATCTTAGAGGCCCACGTATGCGGAAGCAAGCCAGATCAGCGGTCTTTGCCAAATATGGACTTGTTTACCACCGAGATCGCTCACCGTCCGGCTGGTGGAAGGCGGAGACCAGCGCCATCTTTAAGGCGCGGCACGTCGCAGCTCTCTACAGTTCCTCCTTTTTTATTTTTTCTAAAGATGATAGAAGTCCCTGGAAAGGCTTCGTAATCCCCATATCTGAGGATCTCACGGTGGGCCTGAGCCTGTAGGAGGGCGGTGCTCAAACTCTTACCCGTCTCTGGGTCAGCCTCCCCACTCGGGACTGCCCTGTCTTAGGTGGCCGAGACTTACCCGTCAACTCCGTCACTGACTTACCAGACCCTAATATCCGTGGAACGAATTCCTCAGTGGGCAGGGACTATGCTTAGTGAAGATTTACTCCACGGCAGCAAGCCATGCCTGAGGGGACTGGCCCGCCTCAATGGCGACAAGGGCTTGTATAATCATGGCTGCGTTACGCTTTTGTGTGGCTCTCATTTTATAGATGCACCATAGGCAAACCAGAGAGGCTAGCATCATTAGTATCGCCAAAGAGCCTACACCCACCCACTCCTTAAGATGATCCATAGCCATCTGTATCCAAGAAGTCAAGCCAGTAGCCAGGCTCAGATCCACCCGAGTGGAGTTAATGTGGATGATTGTCACTCTCAGCTCTCTCATCAAATTTTCAAATTCAGCCGACCAATCCTGTAAGAGGAACTTTGACAATTGTCTAGACAAATTAGCAGCTTTTGTATAATTTTGATATTGTACGGAAGTAACACACAAACCTTGCATTTTCCACTCACACCCTAATTGTGCTAGTTGCCAAAGAGAATCAATCTGTTCTTGTATTAAATCTATGCGTTGATTAACTATCATAAGACCTCCTTTGAGATGAGAATTCATAGAGGTCTGAGTATCCAATGCCTGTGCCACAGTGGCTGAGATGTTATTCAGGGCATTGGTGGTCTGTATAGAACTAGACAAGGCAATAGCTGAGGCAGTAGCCCCCACAGCAGCAACAGTGATGGCAGTAACAATAGCTGCAGTGATGCCAAAATCTCTTTTAAACCTGAATAGCATCATGGTATTAGGAGCCTCTACAGGAACTGGTACATATCGAGGCATTCTAGTCACCACAGCCACAGGAAAGGCTGTGGCATTCCAGCATAGGGCATAAAAACATGTGCCCGGAGTGCATACTAACTTTTCTTCACCCAAGGATGCACTCCCATTACTTACAATCCACAGAAAAAGAGGCCAGAGACACATTGGTCACATGCACGATGGCAGTTCTCAGATTCTGCATCAGCTTATCAAACTCGCCAGACCAATTTTCCTGTAAGATACTGAGAGAGTTGCTTAGACAAATTTGCAGCTACAGTATAATTTTGATATGGCACAGAGGTCACACACAAACCAGTCATTTTCCACTCACAGCCAATCTGGGCCACCTGCCACAATACATCCAAGGCCATGGCTACATTGGCTGACAAATTATTCAAGGTAGCGGCAGTCTGCACTGAGGCATCCAGGCTTCCAACCCCTTGTTCTTATAAGGGGTGATAGCTGCTTTACATTCCTTTGTACATTGCTCATACACAAGTTGTTTAATTAAGGGCATTGCCAAATCAGGGTCTCCAAATACCCTTCCAGCTGCTTCAACCATTATAGCCACGAAGTCTGAGAAAGGCTCCAGGGGATCCTGAATAACCTTGGTTAGATTGCCATTCACTTCCCCTTTGTTAGGCAATGATTTCCAAGCTCTGGTTGCGATTAAATTGATTTGCTCAAACACCTGAGCCGGATACCCAGTTTGTTGTTGAGCAAATCGACCTTGCCCAAGAAGCATGTCCACATCCCAGGCTGGGTTTCCTGCTGCACGATTAGCAGCAGCTTGTTCATTAGCAAACTCAATCAAGAAAGCCTTCCAATCTAAATACTGCCCAGAGGACAGGCAGGCACGTGCCAGGCTCCTCCAGTCACTAGGAGTCATGTAATAACGATGAAGAGCTTCCACCTGAGCTACAGTGCCTTTGCTAACTTTTTCAGACTCTGAGCTATCTTCTTCCGAAGTATCTTTCCCAGATTTGACCCAGCGTCCTCTTTTAACTGCTCTAATGCCTCTTGTCCCTTTTCCACGGCCTTGCAATATCTCTGATCTTCTAAACAACTATGAACAAGTCTCCAAATAGGCCGTGCTCCTCCCTGTAATGTACCTTGCTCCCAGGCAAAATCTAGATCTCTCCCAAGCTTATCCCAGCAACTGATAAAGGCCAGCAAGGCTAGCATTCGCTCCATTTTTGTGAGGCACTCTCTGTTTTCCTCACCTTGCTCTGCCAGTTGTGTCTTCTACTCGTCCGAATCCCGGAACTTTATTGCTCCCTCCCGGAGACCTTATTGCCTCTTTACCGAGGTCCTTATTGCTCCCTCCCGGAGACCTTATTGCCTCTTTACCGAGGTTCTTATTGCTCCCTCCCGGAGACCTTATAGTTCGCAATTTCCGCGAAACTTTACCTTTAGTTCGCAACTTCCCGCGAAACTTTACCTTTAGTTCGCAATTTCCGCGAAACTTTATTGTCCCAATTTATCCCGGGAACTTACCAGTGCACTGCCCCTGACTGCAAGAGTTCTGAGTCTTTTCTGGTTCCCCGTACGGGCCACCACTTGTCGCGTCCCCCCTTGTCCAGCAAGGAATGACGCAACTCACAAAAGCTCTTCTCTTGCAGTTTATTCAGGTCCCTTGAAAACAGTCTTCCGAATGCCCGGGCAGACCCAACCCACAGGCTAAATACTAAATGAACAGCCAATCAAGTAAAGCCACGTAGTGCAATCTTAGAGGCCCACGTATGCGGAAGCAAGCCAGATCAGCGGTCTTTGCCAAATATGGACTTGTTTACCACCGAGAGCGCTCACCGTCGGGCTGGTGGAAGGCGGAGACCAGCGCCATCTTTAAGGCGCGGCACGTCGCAGCTCTCTACAGATCCCCAACTTGATTGTATTTTGGTCATTTTACCATCAACTCATTCTCCTACAGGGCTTATTATGCAACGGGAAGATAGTATTATGGAATGGATTTTCTTACCACATAAACAAAGTAAAAAATTAAAGACATACATAGAAAAGATATCTGAATTAATTGTAAAAGGTAGAATAAGACTACGTCAATTATCAGGAATGGACCCGGCTAAAATAGTAGTGCCTCTTACTAATGCTGAGATTATGTCATTGTGGGTAATCAATGAAGATTGGCAAAGAGCTTGCAGTAATTATTTGGGAGAAATTAATAACAAATTTCCAAAAAGCAAACATATACAATTTATAAAAAGAACTACTTGGATTCTTCCTCGTATTGTAAAGGGAACACCAATTCCTGATTCACCAACCTTCTATACTGATGCTAACAAGATGGGAATGGCAGGTTATAAGACAGACAAAATCAGCAAGGTAATCAAAAGTCCATATACTTCAGTTCAAAAAGCAGAATTGTATGCAATCCTTATGGTGTTATTAGATTTTAAAGAGTCTCTTAACATAATTACAGATTCTCTATATGCAGAAAGAGTTGTGTTGCACATAGAAACTGCTGAATTTATTCCCAATAACACAGAATTAACTTCTTTATTTATACAATTGCAACAGGTCATCAGAGGTAGAAATAATCCATTATATATAACCCATATTCGATCCCATACAGGTTTGCCAGGTCCACTGGCACAAGGAAATGAGGAAATTGACCAGTTACTCATAGGAAATGTGTTGGAAGCCTCAAAATTTCATCAGAAACATCATGTTAACAGTTCAGGTTTAAAGAAAAAATTCTCTATTACCTGGCAACAAGCCAGGGAAATAATTAAAAAATGTCCTACATGTTCTCTGTATAACCAAATTCCATTACCTGCTGATAGTAACCCTAGAGGTACTAAAAAGAATGAAATTTGGCAAATGGATGTTTTTCACTTTGCAGAATTTGGAAAACAAAAGTATGTACATCATACCATTGATACATACTCCAGGTTTCAATGGGCAACTGCTTTAAGTTCTGAAAAAGCTGATTGTGTTATTGCACATTTGTTAGAAATAATGGCATTTATAGGTGTACCTGCACAAATTAAGACTGATAATGCTCCTGCATATGTATCTAATAAGATGAAGCAATTCTTTGCATATTATAATATAAAACATGTTACTGGTATACCACACAATCCTACAGGACAAGCAGTTGTAGAAAGAGCTAATCGTACCTTAAAAGAGATGCTTTTTAAACAAAAGGGGGAATTAAAGAATCCCAGGGATAGATTACACAATGCATTGCTAACTTTGAATTTCCTAAATGTTGGGGAAAAGGGTACCACTGCAGCTGAGAGACATTGGGTTATACAAAAAACTGAGGAATTAAATCAACCAATATATTATAAGGATATGTTAACTTTAGAGTGGAAACCTGCAATGGTTTTAAGATGGGGACGTGGTTATGCCTATGTGTCTACAGGGAATGAAAAAATGTGGTTACCAACAAAACTTATAAAGATTAGATCTGACCAGGGAGAACCTCCCATTAGCTGAAATATGAATGTCTTTGCATGGTAAAAATATTTTATTAAGTTTATGGTGTTCATGATATTCCAATCTTTTATCCAGGATGGACAGAGTTTATGCCTTAAAATGGACTTACAAAGTTGTTCTATGCCTTCCATTTCCTCAAATCTAGAGCAAAAATTTATTTTCAGAGCCAAGGACTGAATGACAATAACAACAAGACAAATGGGCCAGAAGATTCAACCTAACATACTGCTTCAATCACTGTTTTCTTAAAAACTTTGCATGTGGGGTGGGCCAAGATGGCGGCGACCTACACTGACGCATTTTGAACGCAGGGGAAAAAAGAGCCATAAAAAACACAGAGTAGCCGGGCGGTGGTGGCGCACGCCTTTAATCCCAGCACTTGGGAGGCAGAGGCAGGCGGATCTTTGTGAGTTCGAGGCCAGCCTTGTCTACAAAGTGAGTCCAGGACAGCCAAGGATACACAGAGAAACCCTGTCTCGAAAAACCAAAAAAAAAAAAAACACACACACAGAGTTATTGGGCACTGTGCAAAAACCGGAGGGGCTAGACGCCCCCCCCCAACACTCACAGCTCCCAAGGGACTGTTAAAAGTCCCAGGGCAAGGCTCTCCCCATCTCTCACAGCCACTAAACCCGGGATTCGGGAACTCCCATTTGGAGAGGCGCCTGGTAAGATCGATCCCAACTTACAGCAGGCAGAATCAGGGTCCACTTGGCCATAGATCGCTGGCCTATTGGGCTCCCCACACATCAGGTTGAACTTATACCCAATAAAAAAACTTTGCGAGATAGTGGAAGGCTTAGCAAGGAACAAACAGGGGGCTCAACGGGTGGTCCGCAGCCACTCATGAAGCAGAGGGCGGGAGGTTCCGAGAGAGCGCTGGAAGCTGGGAACACAAAGGTGGGAGGGAGGGGCTGAATCCCGCACACTCACCGTAGCACAGCTGCAGTGGGAGCACGGCTGGCAGGGCAAAATCCCCGCGAACCCACGGCAGGTCATCTGGGGAGAGAGACAGCATGGGCGGGGCCAGGGATCCGTGCACCCACGGCTGAGCTGCTGGGACGAGAGGTCCACTCAGGCAGCCGGAGGATCCGGGGCTTGGGGTACCCATGGGACACGTGGCGGTGCAGACAGCAAGGGAATCAGGCACAGAGTCCAGCCCTGTGGCGAGAAGCCTACAGAGAAACCAGAAATCGGGACCATAGCTGTATCCTGGAAAATCCAGACATATTAGGTGTGGAGCCAGACCCTGTCAGTCTCCGTGACGACAAACAAAGCCCACAGAATCTGTGCCTGGGCAAACAGGCCCATACTATCAGAACCATTACAGGCTGATAACTCAGAGTGCAACATAGGGAAGTCTGAATTGGGAGCAGTGAAACAATCCTGGTCCATTACTCACAACCTGGGAATAGGCTGCACCAGCTCACAGTGCCTCAGGCGATTAAAACCACAGTGACCTTGAAATCCCCCTGTAAGCAACAACAGACAGCCAAGTAACTCGTCCCCTGCACCAAATCATCCACTGTGGTTCCAAGCACAGAAAACAGACAGCTAAATGCATCCAATGGCGAAAGGTCAAAAATAGAAATCAAGGAATTATGACTCCAACAAAGCAGAATCATCATAGCTCATCCAATTCGGATGACCACACACCAACAGAAACACATGAAAACATTGACAATTCTGCAATATGGAAAGTGATAGAGTCCCTGCAAAAAGAACTTAAATCTATGAAGGAATTCAAAGAAGCCACAATTCTACAAATCAAAACAAGGAACAACACCATTAAAGAACTCCAAGCCAAGGTGACAGAGCTTGAACAGGAAAAGGAAAAAGCCATGAAAGATTTTCATACAAAAACAAGCAAGCTGGAGAAGGAAATGTACAAAACGAACAAAAACATACAAGACATGAAAATAGAAATAGAAACAATAAAGAAAACACAGTCAGTGTTAAAAGAGGATGTGGAGAACCAAGGGAAGAGAACAGGAACTACGGATGTGAGTATCAACAATAGGATGCAAGAGATGGAAGACAGGATCTCAGGCATGGAAGATTCAGTGGAAGAAATCAGTACAACATCCAAAGAAAATGAGAAGGCTAAAAAATCTCTCACCCACAACATCCAAGAAATCAGGGACTCAATGAAAAGACGGAACTTAAGAATTATAGTTATAGAGGAAAGAGAGGACTCCCGACTCCAAGGTCCAGGAAATATCTTCAACAAAATCATAGA
>CAJQZJ010023755.1:0-12270 GCA_907164525.1 Lophiomys imhausi | reverse complement strand
ATTTAACTCTCATAAATGTGGCATATTTATATCTGTTGTTTTGTATAGTATTTACTGTTATAAGAGAAGGAACCATCTGTTGGACTGAAAGGGGAAACTTCTGGGGGGAAGAGGGTGGAAGGGCGGAATAGGAAGGGGGAATAGGGAGGGGTTTGTGACTGAGATGTAACTTGAAGAAAAAAAAATAAAGTATTTAAAAAAAATTGGGGTTTGTGAAACAGACTGGATTAACAATGGGGCCCTACACTTTAAATTACATGGCCAATTATGTACAACAAAGGATTAATCCAGTCAAATTAATGGTCCTTAGGGCCAATTACACCTCTTTAGATTAGGATGAGTTCACGATTTGACTCTTCCCTAAGACAAGTGGGGAACATGTCAGGGAAAACCTTCTTATCTCAGCTGGAGGCGTCTTTGGTTCAACTTGAAACTGCCCCCCCCTTTTCTACCCCTCCTGTGAAAAGTCCTATGGGAAATCACCCAACCCTGTTCTAGAAGTCCACTGTCAAAATTCTCCAGCTAACTGCATGTACTTGGCTTCTGTTAAACTGCTTGCTTGTTTTCCCTCTCCACCCTTTGCAGGATGGAGTTTTCTGTGTTCTTTGTCTTTAAAAGCTCCCTGCAAACTGCTTTGAAGGTTGCTCTGTGAGAAGTGTTTCTATCCAGGCAGTCATTTGCTGGCTTAATACAGGCTGTCAATTTGGACTTTGGTAGTGCTGAGTGGTCTTTGGGTCTGTAGCCTGAAATACTCTGCTTCAAATACTCTGCCTCAGTTTCTCCTCTACAACATGGGAGAACAAAACATCATGGAGTTGTGTGACTCAGGCAGAATATAGTGTGTAAACATCCTGAGCCTAGTGCCAGAGCACAGGATTACTGTGAGACCTCTTTGCCCAAGTGTGGAAAGAAGTACAATTTAGACTCATAGGTCATCAAAGAAATGACATAATGACCTACCATGCAACCACCGTTGAACTTTTCAGCACAGACTGAGAGGCATCCAGAGATGATAAACTACATAGACATGAAACAAAAATGTGCCTTTAAATTCCAAAAATCTTGTTTCTCACATACGTAAATCTGTGAGCTTCCTTTTAACATCATCACTATCCCAAACCTTAAGTACTAAGTATTGTGGCACTCAGAACTCTCAGGGTCATGTAGAATGCTCTAAGTCAGTGTTCTCAACCTTCCTAATGCTGTGACCCTTTAATATAGTTCCTCATGTTGTGGTAATCCCCAACTGTAAAATTATGACATTGCTACTTTATAACTGTAATTTTGCTACTGTTATGAATCATAATGTAAATATTAGAAAAAACCAAGATGTGTTATACCTAGACTGGATTGTTTTTTTGATGGCCTAGGTGACCCCATGAAAGGGTCATTTGACACCCCAAAGGGGTCTTGGCCCACAGGTTGAGAGTCATTACTCTAAGTCATTCATTATCACCTCTATCTGACTAGGTCTCCTCAAGTGCATGGTGGGCCATACCATTGTCCAAACTCATTCACTGCTGACACTTGCCCTATCCTTGACTATGACCTTATTCTGGGAAGTTAGGGACAAGGTAGCATGGTGGTCACAGTACTGAGGCTGGGAGAGAAGAAGTTGGGGCTCCTGTTTCATATGTGCTATGAATTTATCTTGCTGTGCCCCTACATCAGCCTGATATCAAGTCCTAACAAGGTCCCTATTTTCACACAGTTGATCTCTGAATTACCGTTGAAACTGTTTCCACTTTATCTGTAAAGTGACCATTGTAGTGACAATAGTTCCTACTTACATTATTTTGTACTACTGAGGATAAAATCCAGGGCCTTGTACATGCTAGGTGAATACTTGATCCCTGAACCATATCCCCGGTCCTATATTTCTTTCTTGTAAGGATCACTGGGATGAAACACTTCAAAATGGTTTAGTGTACTGCCTTTGTACAGTCAGAAGGGAGCTTTGAACTGGGTGATCTGAAATCTTAAAATATGTTCACCCTAGATCAATGAGTCTGAGGGACTGAAACCTAAAACTTAGCTGAAACCCAAGAACTCAGGAGGAGTCACAAAACCAGTGTGATATGACAAGAGAATGAAATATAACTGTATATGGTTTAACGATGTCTTTTTAGTAGATGATATGAGAAGCTACATGGAAATTCTAGCAGATCTGAGCATCACTAGAATGAATAAGAAGGCTAGTTACTTCACCAGATAGGTCAATGTGCGAATGTCAGCTATTTAGCTGGCATGGTGGTGTAGAGGGAGAAGAGAATCTTCAGTGGAGTAGTCTTCAGGGAGATGTAGTTTTTGGGAGTCCTCACTCATGTGGGGGTGAGCTTTCAATTGACACAGCTGTATGGCTGTGTCAGAAAAATATCCCAAGATCCTAATTAGCCTGCTCCTCAATAAGCCCAGAAGGTTAACCCACCTCAGTAGGTATGACCTCAGTCTTCACCCAGTTTCTGCCTTGTGAGAAGGTCCTAGACAAGCAGCTCCTGGAAATACCTCTCACTTTTCCTGGCAACCCAGACTTGAAGGCTCTGCTTTCTTTCTGCTTTGTAAAATCTTTCTATAATAAAACTCTTCTTAAACTCATCCTTTATTGCCTCTGAATTTCATTCAAATTTTCCAGGTAAGGAGTTACTGACCCAGTGGAAGTTTTGTGTGACCTTGAGTGATCTGCACCCTAACTACCAAGTTAAGCCCCTCAAGAGACAGTCTCTGTCCTCAAAGAACCTGTTTCTTCTATCCCCCTGGCTTTCATATACACAGTGTGTGTTTGCAAATGTTTGCCACCTGCTGGTGAGGTCTCAACACAATAGGGGAAGACCTTGATCAGAGCTGTTTACCTGCAATAGCCAATTTCCTATTACCTACTGGTTGGACAGCTTGCTTAATTAATTCCTGAAACGTTTACAGCTGCTTTCACGAGTGTGAGGTAAATGCTGTGTATAGTATGAAACTCTGTGGACTCTGATTTACATATATTAGGGTATTAAAACAATGTACCCAAGGGATTAAAATTGAGTCCTATGCTGGAGGAAGAGAAAGGCTGAAGCTTGGTTCCTGTCAGAGGAAGAATTTGCTTCCCAGGAGATTTCACTCAGCTCCACCAAGTTGTTAACTCACTTTGCAGGACAGAGAGGAGCCCAGGCAATGATGGGTCAGTGATGGATGGGATCACACCTTGACCATGGCTGCTTAGTTTTGTGTACTCCTTACCTTCACTTAAACCTAAACCCCTAAGGTGGATTTGGAGACAATATCTCTGAGCCTCTTTATTTGTTCCTCTTCTCACTGTGGTCACAGGAATAAATCATCTTTCTTTTCTTTTCATTTTTGCCAAGACGCCTCTTTTCAGTTGGCCTATTAATGGTGGGTGGTGGAGCCTGGCTCATTTGTGCTGCATAGCCCAGGCTCTGGACTTAAATATCCTGGTAGCAATATGGTAATGAATGTTTGAAGCCAAGAGCTCCTTATAGTCAGGAGGTGGTGTTGCCAGGGCAGGGGTGTCTGAATTCTTTAGCCCTCAGCAGCACCTGCAGACTTCTAAGCTGTAAGACTGAGAGTGGGGTCCAAGGGTCTTTTCATCTCTCTTTCCCTCCAATTTCCCTTTGATGACCTAGAAAGGCCTTGTACTCACAGATAGTCCTCCCCAGATTGGATACCCTGATACACCCATTATAGACTTATATAGTTGAGGGTTGATTGCAGTGAATATATGAAACAGGCCAATGAGGATCTGGATGGCCTGCAGGTAGAGCAGAGAGAAAACTGGTGAGCGAGCCGAGCTGTGCTGTGGGTTGCTGAGCTGTGATTTGTCACCCTGCCTGTGCTCCCATGCCACTTGAAGTATGAGTGGCATTAGGGTTCGACTAGACCAACCTCTAGATTAGACCAACATCTCTGGGTAGGGTCTGTTCCAGGTGTGTCTTAAAACTCCACAGGTGACACCTATGGTACCCTGAGAAATGTAACTGTTCAGAGCAGTTTTCTTTTTGAACTTGGATTCCCAAATGCTTTCAAGTAGTTGGGCACTGGAATTAACAAGCATTTCACCAGTACTAATTAATAGGATAAAAATCATAATGCAGAATTACAGTGCATATGTAACATCACCATTGTTTACCTTCCCACATACCATTATGGGCTTCCTTGGTGCTTTGGATCAGCATTTGGATTCCTGATAGTTATACAGAATTTATTCTAAGATGTGACTCGGATAAATTTATGATACAAACAATGCTCTGTTCTCAACCCAATCTACTTACCTATTTCTGAAGAAAGACAAGGAGTGAGGGGTTGGAGTATGTATTGGCCCATTTAATGTCACTATAATGAAATACCAAATGCTGGGTAATTTGGATTAAAAAAAAAGTCTATTTAGCTCACAGTTTTGGAACTGTCAGTTTAGACTGGCTTTGGCGAGGGCTCCCTGCCTTTATCGCTGGATGGTAAATAGTATTGTGGTTGGAGTACATGCAAAAGGGAGAGATTATATAGTAAGACAGAAAGCCAGAGGGGTTGAGGGAGGTCAGTCTTGCTCCTGTGAGAACTATTAAGAGGTTCCACAAGGACTACACCAAACTCTTCTGAGCCTAATGACCTAAATACCTCTGGGTAGGCCCTAACTCTTAAAGGTTCTCTTTTTTTTAAATAATTTATTTTTTATTTCTTCAAGTTACATCTAAATCACAATCCCCTCCCTACTCCCCCCTCCAGCCCCACCCTTCCACCCTCCTCCCCCTCAACCCCCCCATCCTCTTCCCTTCTTTTTTTTTTTAGTTTAAGGTATTTCTTTTTTCCCCCCAACAGCTCTCCCTTTCAGTCCAAAAAATGGTTCTTTTTCTTATAACTATAAATACAATACAAAATAACAGAAATAAATAGGCCACAATTATAAGAGTTATATGGCTTAGCATACATTCCCAATGTCCAGTTCATATGTATTTGGCACCTGACTTTAACATTCTACTATCTAACCATCTCCATGTGTTTAAAGTCCTATATCTAACTCAGCTTTCATACTAACTTGCCTCATAATTTTAAAAATATATTCTTAGATCCAGAACACCCTCTTGATTCCTAAACAACTCAAAATTTAACTATGAGACTCTAGCTATCTATTCTTCAACCACCTCAGAGACCTGAGAGGGATAAATATATCTGATTATATAGGAAGTGCAGGGCCTGCAGCTTCCAAAACTAAAATATGACATACCAGTGGCTGCCTGGACAGTTCCCATTTTCTCTCCATACATTACAGCATCTCTTAACATTACCTCCCAACATTACCTACTGGAGACCAAGCTTCTGATATATGAAGCCTTGTAGGACATATACTAGCCAATCCCTACTATAGTACTGTTTTGGTTTTGATGAGTCTGTGTCCTTCCTGAACCTGCTTTTGTCCTCTAGGAGGTTTGCAACCTCTCAAAGGAAGCTGGGTCTTTTGCACTCTTTGGGCACCAAAGCTGTGTGTATGTTTCATGGCAATTGCCAGAAAGTACAGTTATGGCAGCTGCTATGAAGTGAATATGCTCTGCCCCAACCCCTCCTGAACTTTGAGGACAGTGTCTTGGTCATATCCAAATCTCTGTCTCTCTATCAAGTGTCCTTCACATTAAGTGAATGAGTGAATGCATGGAGATGGAGAATGTGCTATAAGTTAATCATTGTTCCAGCTAGTCATTTACAAGGAGTTGGCTGGCATCTAGTGGAGCCTAAGACTGATCTTGTTTTTGTTTCAAAAGCTAGAATGCCACTGAGCTCTTCAAGGTGCCAGATGAAATGAGAGGAGGCAGGAAAGAGGCAGGTATACCCTTAGCAGAAGAGGAACCTTCAGTGACCTCAGAGCTAGTAGGATATAGAGGAACTTACTGGATCTTATGATAGAGAGGCAGCAACTGAGGCTCTAGGAAGCCTGGGCCACTCGCCCGGGTCCATGGTCTTTCTAGTGAAACTGCTGCTGATCCTGCCACTGATAGCTAGGAAAGGGACGACTGGTTAATTTTAGAGCCTCCCCCAAAGCCCATAGAATGAAGAGGGATACTGAGGAATTCAGGGTGGGAGTGGCATTTATGGGGTTAATCTAGCCCTAGCCTTTAGAAGCTGCCACCCTTCTTTGCCCTCTGACCCCATCTAAGGCATCAGAGATGGGCTTACAAAGCTGGAGAGATGACAGCTTACTCACCCCTAATGTTTTGACCTCATCAGTTATGAATTTCTTGGGATTAAATCCAAATTCAGCAACGGTCCCACAAGGCATGTTCCCCTGGGGTTGGCATGAGTTCTGTGTTGGACAAGGGGCATCATTCCCTTCTGGTGAGCATTGGACCACTCCTGGTTGAGCCTGTGAACAAGTTGCATCTGGTTTCTGGATCACAATGTATGGGTTCTGTGAGTTTGTATTCCTTGAATTGCACTGGTTCATCTTTGCTGGGACGCAGCAGCAGGTGTTTTCCAAAGGCTTCTGGTTTCCAGGGACTGCAGCACTCGGAGAGTGAATGACATGGACGTTACCTGGGATAGTAATAGTACACATGTTCTCCCGTTTGTTCGTGATGTACAGCTGCTACAAAACACACAAGATACAATTTCCACTGAGAGACTAACAATCCCTCTTATGTCTGCCACTGTCTTCACTAGAATGCAAGCCTACTACACAAGATAGGTGTCCATGTTTCCTTGGAGTTCACATTCTTCCTGAGGCTACAATATTCAAATGAGCTGGGGCAGCTTGAAAAACTAGGTCTCTTAAAATTACTTAATATTTTTATGTATATGGGTGTACGGAGTTAGATTAATATAAATTAGATTTAGTAAATATCTAGGGGTTTCTGATACAGTCTCTTTTTTTTTTAATAATTTATTTTTTATTTCTTCAAGTTACATCTCAATCACAATCCCCTCCCTACTCCCCCCTCCAGTCCCACCCTTCCACCCTCCTCCCCCTCAGCCCCACCATCCTCTTCCCTTCTTTTTTTTTTTTTTTTTTTTAGTTTAAGGTATTTATTTTTCCCCCCAACAGCTCTCCCTTTCAGTCCAAATAATGGTTCTTTTTCTTATAACTATAAATACAATACAAAACAACAGAAATAAATAGGCCACAATTATAAGAGTTATATGGCTTAGCATACATTCCCAATGTCCAGTCCATATGTATTTGGCACCTGACTTTAACATTCTACTATCTAACCATCTCCATGAGTTTAAAGTTCTATATCTAACTCAGCTTTCATACTAACTTGCCTCATAATTTTAAAAATATCTTCTTAGATCCAGAACACCCTCTTCATTCCTAAACAACTCAAAATTTAACTATGAGACTCTAGGTATCTATTCTTCAACCACCTCAGAGACCTGAGAGGGATGAATATATCTGATTATCTAGGAAGTGCAGGGCCTGCAGCTTCCAAAACTAAAAAATGACATACCAGTGGCTGCCTGGACAGTTCCCATTTTCTCTCCATACATTACAGCATCAATCTTCAGCCATTTGGCCCCATTTCTCTGACAGACATTGGTTGTAGAGCAGGAATTATGAAGGACTTACCTACCCTGTCTTGGCAGAGCTAGGCTGTCGACTTACCTGCTTCCAAGTTTTGTCCTTTTTGGACAGAAGTCTGTCTACAGTTGAAGCAAGTGGTTTTTCTTGCCAAGAGAATGGCTTACCACCAATTTAATCATCTCCCACTGGAGATTCTTCGATGCTCATCTTCTACTTGGAGTAATATAGGGGGTGCTGTCAGGAGCTGACATGTCTCGATATCAAAAAATCTTAAGTTAAGAAAACATCTTTGAATGCCATATTCTGCAGATCTCTTGAGGTTTTTGAAGATGCCCTATCTATCTCTTATATTTAGATAAGCAAATATTGCTTGTCTCTTAGCAACTTGATTTCTGAGTAGCTTAGAAAATAACTGTGATAGACTGTCATAGTAACTAACAAAATGACACGTTTTCATGACTATTAGTTTCCGTTTCTTAATTATCCTAAACAGTTTATGTCGGTTGGTAGCGAGAGGTCAAAACTTGACATTTCATTTTTAAATATTACTACAAACAATACCTTTAAGAAGCGTTACCCTTAATTTTGTATCAATATACAAAGATCAATACCAATGTGGCCAAATATAATCTTAATTTTGTATCAATATACAAAGATCAGTACCGATGTAGCCCAATACAATCTTAATTTTACATTAATATACTAGGGTCAATACCATTGTGGCCAAATATAATCTTAATTTTGTATCAATATACAAAGATCAATACCGATGTAGCCCTATACAATCTTAAATTTGCATTAATATACAATGATCAATACCAATTTAGCCAAATATAATATTAATTTTGTATCAGTATACAAAGGTATAAAGCTATATTCAATAATCTGTCCTTTTTTCTTGTTCTTTCCTATACTATGTCTATGTCCCATTTTTCTCAAGTCTGTTCACTCCTACATAGGAGAGAAAGGAGGATACAGAAAAGCAAAAGAGAGAAGTCCCTGGGTCTAACCTCCAAAACCCATTTAACAAGACCATTTAACAGCTTGTAGTCTTTTCCCCTAAATAACAAAATTTTCTATTATCTATCAAATAACCAAAGGGGAAGAACACCCTCCCCACCTTCTGGGGATGGGACGTTGTTCTCTTAAAATGACTTCCTGCTGATTTGGGACGTAGTAAACCTGTTTGGGGCCCAAATAAGAATGGAAAAATGGTTTAAAATGTTAATAGAATCATTTGATGTTCAGTCCCTTTGTGCTCAGCTATTTAGATGTCCTACGAAGTTCATAGACAGAAGCTGATCTTCAGAACTTTACTGAAGATCTGGCTGGAGTAGTCTGTGGAGCTGAACGATCTTAGCGATTTTGAGTTGTTGTGGTTATAGACTTTTGAGGAAACTGCTATTGAAGAAGTCTGCAAGGCTGGATCATCTGGGCCACTCGTCTTCTTTGGTGTCTGATCTGTTTTCTGCTGAGGTTTCCATTGTCCAGTTGTCCCTGGATTCCTTGAATGGATGCTTTAAATCTCCTGGAAAGATAAGAACAGAGCCCTGCCCTAATCCTAACTCTGGGACAATTACCTTTTTTTGGGGGGGTCAGGTAATATTTTTCCTGGAGCAAATTTGGTTTTTTGATAATATATAAAGTATTACCTTTCAATCCGGATTAAAGAAGAAATTATTTTGATATTTTGGAGCTAAACAAACCTTTAGTGTATATATTTTGAGATCTCCAAGGACAATTTGTTTGAATTGCAGCCTGCCTTTTGTAAGTAGCTTTTAAACTTAAATCTTTCCAAATCCTATGTGCCTGTCTCTGCATTCTAAATTTTGGGATCAAAGACATGTGGTTTCCAACTGATGGGATTAAAGATGTGCTCCTCCACCCCTGGATCAAAGTTTTTCTCTGTTTAGAGTTTGTTTTGTATCAGGTGGCCTTGAGCTCTGAGATCTGCCTGTTTCTGTCTCTAGTGTGTTGGGATTAAGGGTGTATTCTTCCCCAATGATGTGATTAAGGGTGTGCACCATCACCACCCTGTTTCTTGTAACTCTAGAATTTATAAGACAACTAACTCTATAGTGATCCTCCTGTCTCTGCTGGAGGTAAAGGCATGGGCTAACACCATGCATTATTTTACCTTAGCTCTAAGTTTTTTCAACTCTTGGAGGTTTGTAAAACCAGGTTGAACAGCTGTCACCTTTAATTTATTTACAGTGTTTTAAACCTGTTACCTGCTTTTTAATGCCAAACCATGGAAATAGCCTATACCTCTACAAAAAAAAACCAAAAAACAAAAAAATCTTTTAAGCTGCTATCAAGTTTGTGTAATCTCTGTAGCCACCTGCAGTCTAACATTCTAATCTGAAATTAAGGCCATTTTCTTTTCATGCCAGTAAGGTAAATTATAGTTTGAAAATTTTATATTGTATTTTTATTATATTTTTAAGCTTATTAATTCTTTTCTTAAAATAGTATTATTTATTTCTAGAACATAGTTTCCTCCTTCCTCCCCTCTTGGCCCCTCCCTTCATCCCCCCTTCCCTCCCCCTCTCCCTCCCTCCCCCCCCCCCTTCCTCCCTCCCTCCCTCCTTGTTCCTCTACTTGGTACTCTCCTTCTCCTCAGATGAGGTGGGTCCTCACATATCATACTCCCTCAGATCTAGCGTCATGTGAGGCCCAAGAGCTTACACTCGTACTGGAGCTTGATAAGTCACACCATCTAGGGTGTGGGGTTCCACTAACCTGCAGCAGATTCCATGACTCACTGGTGGGTAGAATTTTTCCTAGGATAGATATGCTAGGTTCCTGTCTATTTGGGTGTGTGGGTTGTAGGATAGTTATCCTCTGATGTATGGTTAATATCCATTTGTAAGGGAATACATACCATGTTTATCTTTCTGGGACTGCGTCAGCTCACTTAGGATGAGCTTTTCTAGTTCCATCTATTTGGTTTTGAATTGCATGATTTTCTCATTTCTGATAGCTGTGTAGTATTCCATTGTGTATATGTACCACAGTTTTTTTATCCATTCTTCAGTTGATGGACATCTGGGTTGTTTCCAGTTTCTGGCTATTACAAATAAAGCTGCTATGAACATTGTTGAGGCAATGTCCTTTTGGTTTCTTTTCAGATCTTTTGGATATATGCCCAAGAGGGGTATGGCTGGGTCTTGAGGTAGATTTATTCCCAATTTTCTAAGATATCTCCAGATTGATTTCCAAAGTGGTTGCACAAGTTTGCAGTCCCAGCAGCAATGGGGGAGTGTTCCCCTTTCTCCACATCCTCGCCAGCATGTGCTATCATTTGAGTTTTTGATCTTAGCCATTCTGACAGGTGTGAGATGGAATCTCAGAGTTGTTTTAAGTTGCATTTCCCTGATAACCAAAGATGTTGAACATTTCCTCAAATGCCTCTCAGCCTTTAGAGATTCCTCTTCTGTGAATTCTCGGTTTAGCTCTGTACCCCATTTATTGATGGGGTTATTTGATTTTTTGGTGTTTAATTTCTTCAGTTCTTTATATATTTTGGATATTAGCCCTCTGTCAGATGTTGGGTTGGTGAAGATCCTTTCCCACTCTGTAGGCTGCTGTTTTGTTCTAAGGACAGTGTCCTTTGCCTTACAGAAGCTTTTCAATTTTATAAGGTCCCATTTATTGATTGTTTGTTTTAGTTCCTGAGCTATTGGTGTTCTATTCAGGAAGTTGCTACCAGTGCCAATGATTTCAAGGCTTTTTCCCACTTTCTCTTCTATTAATGTTAGTGTGTCTGGATTTATGTTGAGGTCCTTGATCCACTTAGACTTAAGTTTTGTACAGGGTGATAAGTATGGATCTATTTGCATTCTTCTACATGTTGACATCCAGTTAGACCAGCACCATTTATTGAAGATGCTTTCCTTTTTCCATTGTATGTTTTTGGCTTCTTTATCAAAAATTAAGTGACCATAGATGTGTGGGTTTATTTCTGGGTCTTCAATTCGATTCCATTGGTCAACTGGTCTGTTTCTATACCAGTACCATGCTGTTTTTATTACTATTGCCCTGTAGTACAGCTTGAAATCCGGGATGGTGATACCTCCAGATGTTCTGTTATTGTACATGATTGATTTAGCTATTCTGGGTCTTTTGTTATTCCATATGAAGTTGAGAATTGTTTTTTCCAGATCTGTAAAAAATTGAGTTGGTATTTGGATAGGAATTGCATTGAATCTGTATATTGCTTTTGGTAAGATTGCCATTTTTATTATGTTGATCCTACCTATCCATGAACAAGGGAGATCTTTCCATCTCCTGATATCTTCTTCAATTTCTTTCTTCAGGGTCTTGAAGTTCTTATCATACAGGTCTTTCACTTGCTTGGTTAGAGTTACCCCAAGGTATTTTATATTATTTGTGGCTATTGTGAAGGGTGTTGATTCCCTTATTTCTTTCTCAGCCCATTTATCTTTTGTGTAAAGAAGGGCTACTGATTATTTTGAATTGATTTTGTATCCGGCCACCTTGCTGAAGGAGTTTATCAGCTGTAGAAGTTCTCTGGTGGAATTTTTGGGGTCACTGATGTATACTATCATATCATCTGCAAATAGGGATACTTTGACTTCTTCCTTTCCAATTTGTATCCCCTTGATCTCTTTTAGTTGTCTTATTGCTCTAGCTAAAACTTCAAGTACTATGTTGAAGAGATATGGAGAGAGTGGGCAGCCTTGCCTTGTCCCTGATTTTAGAGGAAATGCTTTAAGTTTCTCTCCATTTAGTTTGAT
>CAJQZJ010023753.1:0-16442 GCA_907164525.1 Lophiomys imhausi | reverse complement strand
CCATAAGGAAATAAAAACTGTCATTAAAAATCTCCCATCCAAAAAAAGCCTTGGGCCAGATGGTTTCAGCACAGAATTCTACCAGACCTTCAAAGAAGAGCTAATTCCAATACTCTTCAAACTTTTCCAAAATATAGAAACTGAAGGAACACTTCCTAACTCATTCTATGAGGCCACAGTCTCCCTGGTCCCTAAACTACACAAAGACCCAACAAAGAAAGAGAGCTTCAGACCAACTTCCCTCATGAATATAGACACAAAATTGCTTGATAAAATACTGGTGAACCGAATCCAAGAACACATCAAAAATATCATACATGATGATCATCCCAGGAATTCAGAGGTAATTCAACATACAAAAATCCATCAACGTAATTCACCATATAAACAAACTGAAAGGAAATAAACCACATGAACATCTCACTAGATGCTGAGAAAGCATTTGACATAATCTAACACCCCTTCTTGCTAAAAGTACTGTAGAGTGCTAGTATACAAGGACCATACCTAGAAATAATAAAGGTGATATACAGCAAGCCAGTAGCCAACATAAAATTAAATGCAGATGCTTAAAGCATTTTAAAACTCTAAAATCAGAGCAAAGCAAGGATAACCACTCTCCCCATATCTGTTCAACACAGTACTTGAATTCCTAGCCAGAGCAATAAGACAACTAAAGGAGATCAAAGGTATCCAAATTGGAAAGGAATATGTCAAATTATTTCTATTAGCAGATGATATGATAATATACTTTAGTGACCCCAAAAATTTCACCACAGAAATAATACAACTGATAAAAACCTTCAGCAAATGATACAAAATTCACTCAAAAAAATCAGAAGCCCTTCTTTATAGAAAAGATAAATGGTCTGAGAAACAAATTAGGAAACAACACCCTTCAAAATAGCCACAAATAATATAAAATACCTGGGAGTAACTCTAACCAAGCAAGTGAAAGACCTATATGACAAGAACTTCATGTCCTTGAAGAAAGAAATTGAAGAGGATATCAGAAGTTGGAAAGATCTCCCATGCTCATGGAAAGGTAGGATAAACATAATAAAAATGGACATCCTACAAAAACCAATATACAGATTCCAATCAAAATATCTACATAATTCTTTACAGACTTGGAAAAAACAATTCTCAACTTCATATGGAATAACAAAAAAACCAGAACAATTAAATCTATATTGTACAATAAAAAAACCATCAGGAAGTATCACCATCACAGATTTCAAGCTATACTGTAGAGTAATAGTAATAAAAAACAGCATGATACTGGTATGAAACAGACCAGTTGATCAATGGAATCGATTTGAAGACCCAGAAATGAACCCACACATCTATGGTCACTTAATTTTTTGACAAAAAGCCAAAACCATACAATGGAGAGATGACAACTTCAACAGATGGTACTGGTCTAACTGGATGTTGACATGTAAAAGAATGAAAATAGACCTATACTTATCACCCTGTATAAAACTTAAGTCCAAGTAGCTCAAAGACCTTAACAGAAAGTCCAACACACTAAGTCTAATAGAAGAGAATGTGGGGACAATCCTCAAACTCATTGACACAGGTGATAACTTTCTGAACATAATACCAACAGCTCAGGCTCTAAGACCAACAATCAATAAAAGGGACCTCATCAAACGGAAAAGCTTCTGTAAGGCAAAAGACACTGTGATTTGAACAAAATGGCAACCTATAGTTTTAGAAAAGATCTTTACCAACTCCACATCTAACAGAGGGCTAATATCCAAAATTTAAAAAATCTCAAGAAATTAAACACCAAGAAACCAAATAATCCAATCAAAAAATGGGAAACAGAGCTAAACTGAGAATTCACAAAAGAGTAATTGCTAATGGCTGAGAGACACTTGAAGAAATGTTCAGCATCCTTAATCATCAGAGAAATGCAACTGAAGATGACTCTGAGATTCCATCTCACACATGTTAGAATGGCTAAGATCAAAAATTCAAATGACAGCACATGCTGGCAAGGTTGTAAGAGAGGGGAACACCCCTCCATTGCTGGTTGGAGTGCCAACTTGTACAACCACTATGGCTATATCCTAGAAAACTTGGAATAGCTCTATCTCAAGACCCAGCTGTGGTGGTATTAGTGATAGCATTTAGTAGCATAGGGATCTTGGAATAGCAAAAGTCTGGACTTTAAGCTAAAAGACTTATATCCAATATGACATGTCCTTGGGAATCTGTCAAGGAAAGATAACTTTTTTGATCATAAGACTTTGGGTGGGGACATGCCCTGAGGCACCTACCAAGATCCATGACAAGATTCAGGATATCTTGTGATCTCCTGACTGCCTGCTGCTCCTGGGCCCTCTGCAAGAAAAGCTTATGGAGGGACACATTGCCCAGAGACATGACTTGGAGCTTACAAAAGCTTCTGTCAAATATCATGTTGCCAATTTATTACCACAGATGAAGATATTTAAGACAGGATTCACATGGATAGGGCTCTCCTTCTCCTGTCTCACCACCTCCTTCACTGGCAGAGAAACTTGCATCACAATCTTAACAGATTTCTTTATCTTGTACCAACCTGTTGTGGATCTGGGGACGGATTCTCCCTGGTATCCTGGAGCATCTAGGTGAGGAACTGTCTCCCCTCAGAGTCCAGGGACTTCGTATTGGATAGAGCACTGAAGTGAGACCCTTGCAGGCCTAAAGCAACTGAATGGTGAGCCTAAGAAACTTTTCATCTAGTAAATAATTGGACTCTATAAACTTAAGATCTGACTAATGAAATTCAGAGACACAAGACTGAAAGATTTGGTGAAGACCAGCCGTCCATAAGGGTCCACACCCAGAGGAAAATATCCTTTTGAGAAACCTTAGGTTAGTGTTAAATATTTGCATTATAGATATTAGGGTATTATAGATTAAATTTTAGAGTTAGGGTTCAGACTTTAGGATTTAGGAACTTTATAGGCAATTGTTAAGTACTTGTTAAGTCTTAATAAATATATGTTAGATAAATAAAAATTTACTGTTAAACCCAGCCATACCAATACTGGGTATACATTCAAATGATTCCTCACCAAACCACAAGGATGTTTCCTCATCTATGTTCATAACAGCCTTTTATTGTAATACCTAGAAACTGGAAACAACCCAAATGTCCCTCATCCAAGGAATGGATAAAAAACCAAAACAAACTGTGGTAAATCTACACAATGGAATGATACTCAGCCACCAGAAAAAAAAATGAAATCAAGCAATTTGCAGCCAAATGGATGGAACTAGAAAAGCTCATCATGAGTGAGCTAACCCAGAATCAGAAAGATGCACATGGCATCTCTATTCAATTCTAATTGGATTTAAGCCACGTAGTACAGAATAACTATCCTACAACTGAAAAGGAACAGGAACGTAGACTTTGTTACCTGTAATGAAACACTCTTCTCTAGTGGTGCTGCCATGTAGGCCCCCAGTACATTAAAAGCTCTTAGCCCTCATATGACTGCTGAACTGGGGTGGGGGACTGATATGTAAGGACACTCCACTCTGAAGGAGTAGAACAAAAGGGAGAGGAGGTAGAAGGTGAGAGGGTGAGACTGGGAAGGGTGGAAAGAGGGCACTGTGATGGAGATGTAACTTGAAGTAATAAATAAACATTTAAAAATAATGTAATGATTACATAGTGAAAATTTAGCTAACACAAAGATGCCAGGAAAGCATCCAGTGATTGAATAGATTAGGAGGAACTTAGGTTACAGACATCCAATACATGATCAAACTAACAGCCCCAGAAAGAAAAAAATATTGAAAATTTTAAAGTATAATGTAAGGTATTAACATATTTGTTGGATTTATGAAAGTGGCTAAGTAATATATCTGTTTTTCGTAAATTAATTACTGTTGCTTTCAGTATAATTGTGGTTAGTGGAGTGAGTTAAACTATCAAAGAAACAAAAAAATGACATATATTAGTAAAACTTCCTGTGTGTCAGCTTTTTAATTTTTAATGACCCAAAAGATATTTTAGGATTATTTCTGTATGGTTAATTCAAACTTCAAACAGAAAAAAAATAATTATTAAAAGTAAGCTGTAAAAGAAAATATCCCACCAGTCCTCAAGTGGTGAATCATCTAATATATTTTGATCTTTATTAGCTCTAATTTTTATTGCTTCTATTGAAGTATATTCATCAAGGGCTTAATGTGTTAAATTGCTTGTTCAATTCTTTTTTGTTGTTGTTTTTTCGAGACAGGGTTTCTCTGTGTAACAGCCCTGGCTGTCCTGGACTTGCTTTGTAGACCAGGCTGGCCTTGAACTCACAGAGATCCGCCTGCCTCTGCCTCCCAAGTGCTGGGATTAAAGGCGTGCTCCACCACGCCCGGCTCTGCTTGTTCAATTCTTACAAAATGCAAATGTACCAGGAGGATGCTCCTATAAACTGATTGTGAAACGGTTCACTGAAGTTATTGAGAACATGAGTACCAGAAGGTAATTGCAGTGATAAAAGTCAATAATTATGTTTATAAGTGCACCTATTATGAAGTTCAAAATAGCAAACAAAGTTCTGAAGAATGACACCAGCAACTAGAACTAAATGATACACAAAAATCAATGTCTCATTTGATTCATCATCATAGCTTTTAATTCATTAAGTTAGAATTTATTGAAAATACCATTTTCAAATCACTGAGTATACTGGACATAAAATATGAACATGTAAAAAAATAATTTTCTGTCTTCTTTGAAATGTGTATTGTATTAAAACCACAATGAGATTCCATATTACACCAATCAGAATGGCTAAGATCAAAAACTTAGGTGACTACACATGCTGGCAAGGATGTGAAGAAAGAGGAACATTCTTCCATTGCTGGTTGGAGACCCAATGTGTACAACCATTTTGGAAATTAATATGGAGCTTGCTAAGAAAATTGTGAGTAGTTGTACCTCAAGACCCAGCTGCTCCTGGGCATATACCCAGAATATATTTCACAAAACAGCAAGGACATTTCCTCAACTAAGTTCATAGACACTTTATTTGTAATAGCCAGAAACTGGAAACAATATAGATGTCCCTTGACAGAGGAATGGCTAAAAAAATTGTGGTACATTTACACAATTGAATACAACTCAGATATTAGAAACAAGGACATCATGAAAATTTCAGGCAAATGGCTGGAACCAGAAAAGATCATCATGAGTGAGGTAACACAGACCCAGAAAGACACCATGGTATGTACTCACCCATAAGTAGATATTAGTCATTAAGTACGTAATAACCATGCTACAATCTACAGGCCCAAAGAAACTAAGTAACAAGGAGGGCTCAAGGGATGATGCTTGAATCCTTTATTTAGGGAAAATAAAATAGACATTTGAAGTGGATAGAGAGAGGGTTGGGACAGGAACCTAACTTAAATGCCACCTGAAATGATTTATCCAGCAGATAAGGAAATAGGGGCAGAGACCCACAGCCAAACATGAGGTAAAACTCAGGGAGCCTTGTAGAAGAGTTAATGTAAGGATTGAGGGAGCTTGAAGACTCAAGGACATCACAAGAATACCTACATAGTCAATTAACTTGGACAAAGGGGGTCTCATAGGGACTGAGCTAACAACCAAAGAACTTACTGGTCCTAGGCCACTACATATATGAAGATGATGGGCTTCTTGGTCCTCACATAGATCCCCTAACAACTGGAGTGGGGACTATCTCTCACTTGGTCTCTGTTACCTCCCTCTGTACCCTTTGTTCATAGCAAAGCTGCCTTATCTTGCCTCAGTGGAAGAGGCAGCACTTAGCCCTAATGCAATTTGATGTACCAGAGTGGGTTGATACCAGGCGAGGGCAGGTATGGTGGAAGTGGGTGGGAAGGGGGTTGTGGTTGGAATGTAAAATAAACCATAAATTAATGAAAAAGAACAAAAAGATTTGCTTTTTGACACTTCTCCTCTAGTATCTAACTGAACGTAGCCCAGATACATTTTAATGACTTAAATAATAAATATCCACATCTAAGTGTAGAAATTAGATAGATCTTCTCAGTTCTCAAAAAAATAAATAGGCAAAGTTTAAATATGCTAAAAGTTTACTAATCCATCAGTCTTGCCATCTGAATGATTTTGGGATTGAGAAAGGATAGTGCCACCCAAGAAAATAATGGAGGTCCACCCTTTATCAATCCACAGATATGAATACTTGTAATGACAATATCTGAGTAAAATAAAGAATCCAGATTTTATTGTCAAATTATAACTCCTCATATTTGGTCAAGTTCAGACAGTGGCTACATTGTCTGAGATAATAGAGTGGACAGAGCCTCAGATCAAGTGTCTCTACTTGTTATAGCATCTTTTCCCAGGTAAGTCTTGAATGCCAATCTTTTTCTGTCATGATTATGGACCTGAGAATATCAGAATTTTCTCTGGTTGCAAGACAATTTTATTTAGAAGAAAACACATGCAAGCACACAACATGCACACAAACAATTTGGTCTAAATATTCCCTGACTTATGAGTGAAGACATTTAATGCCATGCTTTGTGCTTTGTCATTCTGCCACATAGAAAGAAAAAGGTTTACATTTCCTGAATGCTCCATTCCAAGCCTAGTAACAATGACTTTATTGGCTTCTGAAAAACTGCTACTTAGGATTTGAGTAAAACTTTTGGGCTAAAGTGATCCCATCCATACTGACTACTATATCAATTCATTTAGGAATGGACTGTGAACCGTCAATTAAAGCAGAAAACAAAGATTCTATGTAATAAAAACAGTGTTTTTGCATTCTACTTTATGTTGCATCAGATACCTAGATGGTTATTTGGAATTGATTAAGGTAGGGTTTCCTAGGACACCCAGGCAGCTTCTGTTTGCAAGAGATATCTGTCATCCGAGGTGGAGAACTTACTTTGCAGAGGAACAAAACTAGAAATCCACTGATCTCGGTTTGTTTTCAGTGTCCTGATTTCTCTGATAACAGTATTCAACATTCAGAAACATCTTTCCTCAGCCCAGGGTGTCTGTGATGTGGAAGTTTTATATGTCTGGGTAATATACTAGGCCCATGGTGAAACTATTTGTCAGCATAGTTTTGGAATTATCATCATTTAACCTTTAGACTGAGTTTACTTTACTCTTGTTGAAAAATGAAAAATTAAAATTAAAATACCCATGGGTGTATCCAGTGGTACAAAAGTCTGCTTTTGTTACATTCTCTTCAAATCTGGTGAAGACTAACTGACAAAAAAATTATCTATGATTGTGTGACCTTAGAATGTTCTTCAAAAGCAACTCTAGGGTTGGAGAGATGGCTCCACCATTAAAGGCTAGGCTCACAACCAAAAATATAAAAAGCAACTCTAATACTAATTTGGTTAATCACAGTCATATCTATTTTTATTTATAAAAAGAAAACTTCATCATCCATAAATCTGGATGACACACATTAAATTTCTGAGCTTTTACATGTCATTGTTATGTTTATTACAAACTCACACTGCTTTTTTAGAAATTCTGTTCAATAAAAATGATCAATTTAAATTCCAGGACACAGAATTTAAAACAATAATAATTATGACTAATTAATTGAAGGGCTTTAGGCACCCTTTATGTTTCTCTCTCTGTCTCTCTCTCTCTCTCTCACTGTGTGTATGTGTGTGTGTGTGTGTCTGCTTTTGTAAAAAAGAGCATACATTGTAAAAATGAGAGGAAACTTGTAGGAGTTACTATTCTTCTTAGATAATGTTCTATGGACTGTACACAGTTCATTAAAATTTGGAGAAATTTGAAAGACTCTGAGTTATTTCCCTGGCCCCAAAAAAATCTTCTCTAAATGTTTTCCCAAGTCATGTTTCCATAGCTAAAAGTTCGATACCTTTCTCTGACTCAGTGGCCATTTCCTAGCTAACTGCTTTTTTTTTTTAAAGTTCTGAATTTAGAAAAATATTTTGGGAAATATTATAATGTATTTTAACAGAAGCATAAACAGTTTTTGAAAGAAAGAAAATATAGATAGTATATTACAAAAGTGAAATACTTTAAATTATTAATAAAATGTGTGCTCATAATCCTGGCCATACTTTTAATCTTATCTTACAGAAATATTTACTGATTTACTTATGTTTGTCCGAACTTGGATTTTACTATGTATTGCTTGTTGATCTGGTACTTGCTATGAAACAAAAATTGGGCATAAAGTCTTATGTAGCCTTTTCACCTCCGGAGTGCTCTGGTCAAAAGGAAAGGTCACTATAATAATTTTAAAGGTTTGCTTCTCTTAAAATATTTTGTCCCGTGTTTTCCAGGATGAAAATAGTTCTGGGAAGTAAATGTTGGTTCCCATCTGCTATGTAATTTTCTACAATAAGCTATATCTGAGTCAAGTGTACTAAATTTTCTTACTTGTTATGTGTTTGTCCAAATTCTAATTCGATGTGGACTTTGAGTGATTACATATGTATAAAGCCTATTTGTTGTCACTGCAATAGTGTACACTTACAGATAATAAGATACATATAACTGAGCATTAAAAAAGGCATAACTCACAGACTATCTCTCATTTGATTTTTCATCTATAGCCTTTGAAAGTTAGTTTACTGATCAGACTTCCTCCTCTGAAACACTATGTAAACCTTAAACCTCAGTCCATGTTTCCAATGATATGACTATCAGTAAAAAAATAAATAAACAAAACCATAAAACAGTATCAATATTTGGAGGAATGTACAGTTGACAAAGCCAGAACTTGAAAGCATGAAGGTCAAAATGTGAAGTTTGTCATAAACAACTGAGGGAACAATTAATCATATGGAAAGCTTCAATCACCAGAAAGGGAGACATGTTTTTATATGGAATTATTTTTGTAGACTCTATTTCTATAGTTTCTAATTTACAAAGGACATATGGAATAAACTACATACTCTGTGTTCACTCATGTGCTTAAAGAAACAAATTTTAACAACTCTTATACTGAGTTCCTTTCTGAAGCAGATATGATTGACCTGACTGGTGTTAAAACAGGAAGACTAAATATTTATATGAGTTTTCTATCTGAAATAAACATTAATGACCTCTCTACATGTACTTTGGCAAGAAAAGTTTGTGCAACAATGATCAATATTGCATTTTTCGCAATAAGACACAGATAGATAGATAGATGATGGATACATAGATACATAGATAGATAGATAGATGATAGATAGATAGATAGATAGATAGATAGATAGATAGATAGATAGGATTGTAATTGCTCATAAAAGAGGAAAACATGGTGTTTAAAATTATCTACATTGTTCTTTGAAAGCTTGGTGGTCCCTGTCCCAGACAGCTTTTAGTTAGCATCCAGAAACAAATTGTCCTTCTTGGAGAAAGTGTGAGGATGTAAAACCAAAATCTCAAAACACCATTAAGAAAGAGACTAGCTGAGTTTTCCTTACATGTGGCTATTAGTATCAGAGAAGACAACTGAAGGAGCAAGGGAAGGAATTATACTGGAATACTTTCACAGTTAAGTAGGGGGACTGAAGTACGTCATGCATAGAAAGGGACAGTTATGATGTATGTGTTTGCAGAGCATACTGCTTTGATGATGTTCATTCCTGTGTGTGTCAACCAGGTAGTGTTTTGTACCAACCATGTCGGGTGTAGCAGTGATTACACAGGAAATTTGTTTTTACATATTGTGATTTTCTCAGCCCTTGTAATGATGTTCTCTTGGACACCTCTTGATTTTTGCATGTGACAGAGAAATGAGTTAAAGACTTTCTAATGAATTCTTGTTTGTTGTGTCTATGGACTAATTGAAAGAAAAGAAAACATATAAAAGTTGAAAGTAGCATGCAAACCAGAATGATAGATCTAAGACATTAAATAAATTCAAAGGAAATTCAGCAACAATTCATCAAATAATCCATCCAACGAGTTAATATGTGAGAATGCTAATGGCTCTTTGAGACTTTGGGTGTTACCAAGGACAGTCTGGTAATTACATGTTTAACATAACATGTAAGTCTTCAGGAACAACAACAACAACAACAATGCTCTAGATCAAAAAGAAACAAACAAATCAAAGATAAGTAGGTGACAGGAAATAGTCAAACTCTAGACTAAAATAAATAAATTATAAACAAATAGAACAATACAGAGAATCAAAGAATCTAAAAGCTGATTCTTTGAAAAAATCAAGAAGATAGATAAACCGCTAGCCAAACTAACTAAAAGGAACAAAATCAGAAATGAAAGGGGTACAAAAGAACAGACACTGAGGAAATCCAAAAAATCATTAGGTTTTATCTCAAAATCTATAATCCACAAAATTGGAAAACCTAAGTAAAATGGGCAATTTTTCTTGATAGATTCCACATATCAAGCTTAAGTCAAGATCAGGTAAACAAATTAAACATTCATATAACCCCTAAGGATATAGAAGTAGTCACTAAGATTCTCCCAACCAAAGAAATCCCAGGTTCAGATGGTTTCAGCGCAGAATTCTACCAGACCTTCAGGGAAGAACTAATACCAATGCTCCTTAAACTCTTATGAATAAAAATAGAAGGAACATTGCCAGACTCATTCTATGAGGCCACAGTTACCCTGATACCTAAACCACAAAAGGACTCAATATAGACAGAGGATTTCAGACCAATTAGCCTTAAGAATTTTGATACAAAAAATACTCAATGAAGTACCTGCAAATAGAATCCAAGAACACATGAAAAGTATCATCAAACATGATTGAGTAAGCTTCATCCCAGGAATGAAAGGATGGTTAAATATATGAAAATTCATCAATGTAATCCACTATGTAAACAAACTGAAAGAAAATAAAACACATGATCTTCTCATTAGATGATGAAAAATCTTTGACAAAATACAACACCTTTCCATGACAAAAGTATTGGAGCAATCAGGGATACAAGCACCAAAAATAAATATAATAAAGCAATAAGCATAGCTAATATCATATTAACTGCAGAGAAACTAAAAGCAATTGACTAACATCATGGACAAGCCAAAGCTGTCTACTTTCTCCATATCTATTCAATATATTGCTTGAAATTATAACTAGAGCAATAAGCCAACTAAAGGATATCTAGGATACAAATTAGAAAGGAAGATTTGCAGATGATATGATAGTATATATAAGTGATCCCCAAAATTCTGCCAGAGAACTCCTTCAGTTTATAAACACCTTCAGCAAAGTGGCTGGATACAAAATTAACTTAAAAAATAAGTAGCCCCCTTCCCCTTACACAAATAATAAATGGGCTGACAAAGAAATTAGGGAAACAGACTCTTCACAATAGCCCAAAACAATATACAATATGTTGGTGTAACTCTAATCAAGCAAGTGAAAGTCCTGTATGATAAAACTTCAAGTCTCTGAAGGAAGATATCAGAAAATGGAAAGATCTCCCATGCTCATGAATCAGTAGGATTAACATACTAAAAATGACCATCTTTCCAAAAGCAACCTACAGATTCAATGCAATTCCCACCCAAAATACAAACACAATTCTTTACTGACCTTGAAAGAACAATCCTCAACTTCATATGGAAAAAAATTGAATAGCTAAATGTATCCTCTACAACAAAAAGAATTTCTGAAGTCATCACCATTCCTGACTTCAATCTGTAGTAGAGATTAATAGTAATAAAAATTTCATGATACTTAAATAGAAAAAGATTGATTAATCAGTTGAATTGAAGACCTAGAAATAAACCCACACACCTATAGACATTTGCTTTTGACAAAGAAGCTAAAACCATGCAGTGGAAAAAAAAGAAAGCATCTACAAAAAAATGGTGTTAGTTAAGCTAGATGTCTGCATGTAGACAAATGCAAATAGATCCATATTTATCAATCTGCAAAAAACTCAATTCCAAGTGGAACAACATAAAACCAGATACATTAAATCTGTTAGAAGAGAATGTATGGAACAGCCTTGAACTCTTTGGAACAGGAGACAGCTTCCTAAAGAAAACATCAATGGTTCAGGTCTAAGATCAACAATCAATAAATGGGGCCTCATGAAACTGAGAAGTTCCTGTAAGGCAAGGGACAATGTCAAGAGAACTAAATGGCAGCCCACATATTAGGAAAAGGTCTTCATCAACCCTACATCTGATAGAAGGCTAATATCCAAAATATATAGATAACTCAAACAGATAAACACCAAGAAACCACATAACCTATTTTTAAAAAAATAGAGTACACAGCTAAACTTAGAAATCTCAACTGAAGAATCTCAAATGGGTGAAAAGGATTAAAAAGCTGTTCAACATCCTTAGTCATCAGAGAAATGCAACTCAACAAGACTCTGAGAGTCTATCTCACATGCATCACAATGTCTAAGATCAAAAACTCATGGGACAGCACATGTTGGTGAGGATGTGGAGAACAGAGGAACACTTCTTCATTGGTGGTAGGAGTACAAACTTGTACAACTACTTTGGAAATCAAACTAGAATTTTCTTAGAAAATGTGTATAGTCCTTGCTCAAGACCCAGCTACACCCATCCTGGGCATATAACCAAAATATTCCATACCACATCACAAAGACATTTGCTCAACCATGCTCATAACGCCATTGTTCATAACAGCCAGAAACTGGAAAAAAACTAGATATCCCTCAACTGAAGAATGGATAAGGAAAATGTGATACCTTTACACAATGGAATACTTTACTGCTATTAAATTCAGAAAATCATGAATATTGCAAGCAAATGGATGGAACTAAAATGCTCATCCTGGGTGAGGAACACAAACCCAGAAAGACCCACTTGCTATGTACCCACTCATAAGTGGATACTAGCCATATTGTACAGAATAATTATTCCACAATCCACAGACCCAAAGAATCTAAGCAAGTAAGAGGTCCTAAGGGATGATACTTAGATTGCACTCCAAAGGGTCAATAGAGTAGACAGTGCAAGTGGATGAAGAGAGGGGGCTGGGTATTAGAGGAAGAGAGAAGGGAGGGAGGCAATCTTATGTGGGGAGAGTGGGGGCGACAGATGAGAGGGGTGGAAGAAAGATAGGAAATCAAAGGGGGATCTTTGAGACAAACTGGAGACCAGTAACAGTGTATACCCTTGGGAGGATATGGGGGTGTCTTTATCTGTGATGCCAAACAGTGGGGGATATAGACACAGAAGAGGTCCTTTTCTAGTTAGGTGGGACTTTTAAGGGAGGGTTGGATTAGTGATCCACCCACAAAAATTTGAACCCAAAAGTTATCCTATATACAAGAAGCTCAGGGATAAAATTATACCAGAACCTAGGTAATGTCTTACCAATGACAGGCCCAATCTGAGACCTACCCCAAGGGAGATAGTCAACCTCTATCACTACTAACTATACTCTACTAAGCTCACAGACAGGAACACAGTATAACTGTCCTCTGAGAACCTCCACGCTGCAGAGGATCCAAACACAGTCTGAGGTTCACTACCAAATATAAGGATGAGCACAGGGTATCTGATGGAAGCATTTGTTTAAGAATAGAAAGACCTACAGGGGACAAGGACTTTGCAAGAAGACAAAGACAGACAACTAACTTAGGCATATGAGGTACCACAGAGACAGAGGCAGCAATCTAAGAGCATGCATGAACTGGACCTAGGGGCCCGACACATATTTAACTCATGTAACTCATGGGCAGCTTGGTTATCATGTGAGTTCCATACAAGTGGATCAGGGGCTGACTCTGACATGGACTCTGATGCCTGCTTTTTGACCACTTTCCTTGAATGGGGGTGTGGTGAATGGCCTTATTAGAAGAGGATGCACTCAGTTCTGATGTGACATGATGTGATGGGCAGGGATGATAAGGGGGTCCCTTTTTCTTAGCAGAAGGGGAGAGGGAATAAGAAGAGGGCAGGAAGGCAGGATCTGTAGGTAGGGAGGGAAGAAGAGAGATGTAAAAGTTATGAATAAACTTAATAAGCTTTTTTAAATTGTTGAGGCTATTCGTAAATATAACATACTTATCACTTTGTAAACATTTTCCCTTTTTCTGTTATTTGTCAATGTCATTTATTTCCCTTGGCTATAATTAGAAATTATTAATACTTAAATAAAAATGCAATGTAAGCCTTGAAAAAAGCCTTAAACAAAATCCAACAACCTTCATGATAAAAGACTTGGAGAGGATAGGGATACAAGGCACATACCTAAACACAATATAGGCAATATATAGCAAGTCAATAGCCAACATAAAATTACATGGAAAGAATCTAAAGGCAATTACACTAAAATAAGGGACAAGACAAGGCTAACCAGTCTTTCCATATCTATTCTATATAGTACTTGATATTCTAGCTAGAACAATAAGCTAGGATATAAAAATTGGAAAGGAAGAAATCAAAGCACCACTATTGGCAGGTGACATGGTAATATACTTAAATGACATTGAAATTTTTCCTAGAGAGCTCCTAGAGCTGACAGACACCTTCAGCAATGTTCCTGGAAACTTACTTAACTCAAAAAAAATCAGTAGCCCTCCTTTATACAAATGGACTGACAAAGAAATTATGGAAACAACACCTTTCACAGCAGCCACAAAAATATTTTGGTGTAACTCTAATCACACAAAGTTAAAAACCTGTATGGCATGAACATCAAGTCTCTGAAGAAAGAAATTGCAGAGGACAGAAGATAGTAAGATCTCCCATGTTCACCTAGCTTGTGTGACAACTGCAATATGAACACAGTAAGTGTCCCCCTCTGGGCCTTCCTGAACAGGGAAGACATTGAAGTCTGGCCAAAACAGAACAGAAGACCTAGTTCCTGATTTAGTAGCATTTGAGCTTATTGACCAATGTCTCCTAAGTTGTTATTACAACAGAGGCTTCAGAGAGATGAGAAGTATTAACCAGGCAGTAGATTTTGTCTCCTCTGTCTGAATAGTGCAATATTCTCTCTCTCTCTCTCCTCTCTCTCTCTCTCTCTCTCTCTCTCTCTCTCTCTCTCTCTCTCTCTGTGTGTGTGTATGTGTCTGTCTGTCTGTCTGTCTCTCCCTCTCTCATGTTATCTGGCTTCAACTTTGTATTTTGTTTTGGTTTTTGTGTGAGAAAGGCTTTCACTATTTAGCCCTGGCTGGTCTGTAACCTCCCACCATGGAGATGAGTGATCTTGAACTCATATCTACCTGCCTCTGCCTCCTAAGTGCTAGGATTAAAGATGATGTGCACCACCACACATGACAACATCGTATGTTCTTCCAAGACACCTGATTCATCTGACCAGTTGGTAAAATAAAACTTTGCTATGGTTGCTAGTGTTGGCAGCAACAAGAAAAAAAAGATCTCCCATGTTCATGGATAGCAGAGATTAGTATAGTAAACATGGCCATCTTACAAAGAACAATCTACATATTCAAAGAAATTCCCACCCCAATCTCAACACATTTTTTACAGACCTTGAAAGAGCAATGCATTAACTTTGTGTGGAAGAACGAAAATCCCAGGATAGCTAAAACAACCTGTCCAATAGAACAACTTCTGGAGGTATCACAATCCCTGATTTCAAGCTGTACTACAGAGAAATAATAATAAAACTTTCATACTATTGGCATAGAAATACACAGATTGATCAGTGGAATCAAATCAAGGACCCAGAAATAAGACCACATGCCTATGGATACTTGGTTTTTGACCAAGAAGCCAAAGTCATAAAATGTAAAAAAAGAAAGTATCTTCAATAAATGATGCAGGCCTAACTGGATATCTGTATTCAGAACAATGCAACTAGATACATATTTATCACCCTGTACAAAACTCAAGCCCAAGTGGATCAAAGACTTTACTATGAAACAATATACTAAATCTAATTGAAGAGAAAGTGGAAGGTATCTTTGAACATGTTGTTACAGGAGACAATGCCCTGAACATTATACCAACAGCTTAGCACTAAGATCAACAATTAATAAATGGGACCTCATGAAACTGAAAACTTCTCTAAGGCAAAGGACATCGTTAATAGAACAAAATGGCAGTCTTCAGTAAGGAAGAAATCTTCACCAACCCATATCTGACAGAGGACTATTATCTAAAATGTATAAGGAACACAAAAGAGTAGATACCAACAAACCAAGTAACCCAATTAAAAATATTATGCAGAACTAAATATATAATTCTCTACAGAAGAATCTCTAATGGCCAAGAAATATCTATAGCAATGTTCAAAGTCTTTAGTGATCAGTGAAATGCAAATCAAAATGATTCTGAGAAACCATCTTACAGCCATCAGAATGACTAAGATAAAAAAAAAAAAAAACCTCAAGTGATAGTACATGCTGGTGAGGATGTGGAATAAAGAGAATATTTCCCCATTGCTTGTGAGAGTGCAATCTTGTACAAGCAACTCAGAAAACAATTTGGGAGTTTCTTAGTAAATTGACAATATACTACTCCCTCAACTGAAGAGTGAATAGGAAGGGGAATGGGG